>CATQJL010000112.1:29561666-29590856 GCA_958299035.1 Cylicocyclus nassatus
ACCCCATGCAAATGCCGTGTCAACTTTAACCATAGAAACTTTTGGAAATGGCGTCGCTAGTAAATGACTGGAGAGCACCAAAATTAAGACTGAGATAAAAAGAGAGTCGAACACAAATTAGACCAGAACTTACAGTGATAGAATTCACGAAAACTCAACAGAACTGAAATTCAGACCTATGCAAAAAATAATCATGCTCAATCCGGAAAACTCAGGAAGGCTTCCAAGTGAAGCAATAGGCTGATACTACTGCTCTCTACTTCGTTTATGAGATGACTATTTGGAATTTAGAGAACCAAATTTGACTTGGTTGAGCAGGTGTGCATGAGAACTAGCGTCCTCTGTTCTCGAAAAGAATGATATATAGTTGCAAGAATGAAAATTCGCGGAGGAAATTAGTGCTGTAAAGGACTAGGAATGTCAACTCTCATTTAGCAAATCTGTTGGGAAGCCATGAAAAGACAGAATTTAGGTGGTTCGCCGACAACACACAAGTTGTGACTAAAGCATATGCTTACTACCTCAAAGTGGATAAAAAGGACATGGGGCATTTTGTGATAGTCAGAGAACATCCTCAATCCTAAGATAGATACCTTTTTCAGTATTGGTGGCTTTCGCTCATGAAATAGATGGGGACGTCCAACTTGTGAATTAAAAAGCATAAGCAGCATAATCAGCATCAGCATCAGCATAATCATGGTTTAGCGGATTTATTCATTGGCAAAAGAAACATGTCGCACCTATTATAGGGATGTAAGCTTTATGAATAGATGTATATAGCGATATTTTCAAAGAAAAAAGATTCTATTCTTTCCTATTGTTGCGTTCTACCAATGCATGATTGATCTGCTATTATGAGCAACAACCCGACGCATCTTTCTCTTGCGATTAGTCATGATTTTTGTAGAAACACTGGATATTACTACACACTCACTGAGTTAATTTTTTGATGAGAAAAATTTCGTCACCATGACGACATGGTTTGTCATCACTTACAATTGGTAAAGTTCACCCAACGCAAGGTTATGCAATCTTCGACAACAGGTGATGTGGTTCGACGTCGGACGTTTCATGCGTATTCACTTTTGTTGCAAGTTCATGATAAACCTCAGCACAATTTATCTACTTTTGACTTCGCAACGTAAAAGAAATTCAGTAAGTGAACTTTTTTCAGAGGTGAGTAAGCAATCGGATTACACTACAAAAATTTAATTGTGACATAAGCTGCACATGACAAGAATTAAGTACGAAGATTTAATTGTGACATTAGCTGCACATGACAAGAATCTTATTTTCCATAGATAAGATTTAGAAAAGAAACAACAAGAAGATTAGAACTAAGATTACGTGCAGAAAACATAGATGAAAGCGGTAAGCAACCTCGGCTAGTTTTAAACAGTAAGCTTCTCCAAAAATCGATAAATAAGTGGTTCAATAACTCTTGAGCGATGCTCGGGTGAGAAATTACCGAAACGTTAATCAGTAATTATGGTAAAGTGCCAAGACTCAATAACTACAAAATAATACAGAAACTTCAAACATATGAACACTGGAGTACTCGAGAACGTTGTGTACGTCCAGTTAACAAGTTCTTAGCTGTGTTTTAACGCGTTTTGGGCACTTTACCACTTAGGATTTGCAAGAAAACATGTTCAAGCTTTTACCAAAATAACTGCAACAACGTTCTTGAGTACTTTAGTCACAGAATGGATGATAAGATATCATAAGCAAGACTGGTCAAGTGAAAAGCACCTTCAGCAGGTGAATTCAAGTTGCCGCACAGCGGCGAGCAAATCGTTTGGCAACGGGCCAACATGTTCCCCGCTACCGTAGCCGGCGACCGCGCCGCTAATCCATTCCGCAGCGAAGCGTCGCGGTCGGCAACGACGCACATTTTTTCTAAGTCCGGGTGTTCACTAGGACTTTGCCTCTGCGCCGCACTGCTGTCCTCCACAGGCTAAGTCCAGGTTCATTACTATATCCGTGACGTAAGCAGGGCCTTGTTGGTCATGTGCTGCTGTCAGTACCTTCCTCTCCTCTTTCTTATCAAATGTGACTGTGTCATTCTGTATATGGTCTCCGTATTTTGCTTTATTCGATTGATTTGTGAGCATTGGGCGACTTGGCCTGAGCGCTCCTCCGCTGCGTCTCTGGCTGGCACGGCTCGCACCGTTCTCAGACTCGAGCTGTCCTCGCTCAAGTCTTGGTTGCGCAGATTTGGTAGGAAATGATATCGTGGATTTGGTAGCCACTGTTAGTGCAGGAAAGTATGCATTTCTGACCCTTTGACTCCTTTCCTACATCTTAACTACAAAATCTCGAACAATCTCCACGTAAAACCATTTCTGAACATCTAGAAAATAATTTTTTGTCGTCAAACGAACGCGTCAAGCGAACATTGTGATGTCATGAATATAAACATTGCATCAGTTACATGTAAGGCAATCGACAACGACGCGCGTCTTCGATTTGCCGAAGCAAGAAATCTTTGCATCGATTGCTCGTACGTGTCTCTTGAAAACACGGCTTGTGATTGCTAAATAATGTATACAATTACATACTGAGTCCTAGAAAGGAGCAGAATGACCTCCTGCATATGACCGATGTATGGAGCTTTAATTGCTGAATTTTGGCTAAAGCTCACAGTCATCTGGTGGAGTACCAAACTGCCCGCTACCCTTTATTAACCAGGCGAACTATTAAAAAGTTCTTTTAGACATAATACGTCTGCAGATTGTTGACTTCTCCTTAAAATCAGTAAAATTTTCCACAGCGCCTTTGACTTGGCTATAGTTCGTCATTCTGCATAGAACCTTCGATGGACTGGACAGACCACTTCGCCTTCGCCATTAATTATACCAAATAGAGACGACATGTGGCGCAACTGCCATGCATTAAGCTATGCATAGGTTTTACCAAACCGGGAAGGTCGTATCAGCAGCGGACATTGCTCAAGCGGCACGCCGCAAGATTCTGAACCACTCAAACAATCGAGATCACCCTGTACTTCTCAATATTGTTCGTTGAATGCTAAATGTGATGGCAGAGAAGCGTTTGTTAAAACAAAGAGTACTGAGGAAGTTTATTTTAGATGGGTGCTAGACTTATCGGTCGAGCGGTTCATCTGATTCACCCATTCGCTAATGGTCAAGGTCGACTGAATTGACCAGTAGCGAGTAGGGTACGGAATAAATCGAACAGTCTGACACCTGCCTTAGTGCATTCCATGAGCAATGGATGTGGCAATCAGCTTCACGATCAAAAGCCCCCTCCCCATTTCCTATAGGCAGGCGCCAGACTTATCCGATCGTTGTGGTTCACCCGTTCGCTATTGTTCAATTTAGTGATTTGGCCAATAGCGAAGTAGTGAACCGCACGAAATGATTGAACAGGATAAATCTGGTGCCTACCTTAGCTCTGTCATAATCGCGACCATGAGAATGTTGTAAGGCAGGTGATTTTGTTAAGACTCCATCATTAAAAAAATCATACGATGTTCTTTCGCGACAGTCAATACAATGAAAGAGCATTTTGAATAATGAATAGCAGAGCGTGAGCTTCACACGCGAATTGATGTGTGGGTGGACGCTCTCCTATTCGATTAGCATCCTTTGATGGAATCTGAATCATCTGTCCGGGCAGGACATATCTGTGTCAGTACCGTATAGTCGTACTTTGTGCTCAGATGGGCAACCAGGAAGTTCATTGGAGGCACCTCTCTTTGGCACGGATACTGGCGTATTTGGAGTGCGTAGTGTGTAGTGCACAAACAAGGCATACATACCGTTATCAGGGAGTGATAGAAAAGCCTGGCGCGAGTGGGAGCTTCCAAAAGTTGGTGTGACAAGAATGAATGTCGGACTCAAGGAAGTCTTAGGTTTGCTTATGTTTCACAAGTAGTAGTTTCAGGGATGCTATCTGGAAGCCGAACTTATGGCACTTTTGAGAATGAACATTAACAATGAACAGAATGAACATTTGTACATTGACCTCTAAAGCTTGTTACAGATGAATGTAACTGTCCCACAAGAAGTATCAGTCCTGGAGTTACAATACAGTAGCTACCGTAACCCCACACCTGACCTGCCCGTAGATCCAATAACATGATTGGGTCCTATGTTTGTGCCTTACAGTAACGTGGCAGATCTGAACCATGTTGTCGGAATATCAAATTATCGTTGCCATAAAAATACCAAGTTTCTAGGCGTAGCTCATTTTTTCTGTCTTTCATGCACCTAACAGTGCGCATATGGCTAAGCACTTGCTCTAGGGGCTTCCGTATTGTTTGCTTGAGTGCAAAAAAGTACAGCTTGAAATTCGACGGTGCTGCTCTCATCTTCCACGTAAGATGTGACATCTCAAAATTGTTTTCTTGTAGAGGTTCACCGGACTATCTCTTGCATCGCCGCTGTCTATGCTTTCTCCCTGACTTGCTCTATCGTTGAAATCTCTATGCAACGAAATCACTTTTAGCCATCGTATTTGCTTGAGACTTTGTCAAACCGATGGCTGAGGTGGTCTCTACAACAATACTTACAGAAAATCATAATAGAACGGATATATGCGGGGGAGACAGGTTTGACACTTTACGGTTAGTGCACTTTTCGCAGTTACTATCACTTCTGTTACAGTGGTTACGATAGTCAACCCCTCACGAACGGAAGCTACGGCATGGAAGTTGACGAACGAAGAGAGGTGAAGACAGAGGTAAGTTGATGAGCCAGTAATTATGCAGTTCACAGTCCCACTGATTATGCAGTTCACAGTCCCAATAAATAATCAGTTTATACTTGTGTGGACGATGACGACCAAACCACTTTACACAGCATTTGTAGATCGCTCAGCTTTTTAAAAATGGGTTGGCACTTTTTTTTGGTAATGAAGCGAAATCGAAAAGCACCCAAAAGTTGTTCCAGTGTCAGAGCCACACCACTTTACTAAAAAAATGTTCTTCGCCCTCCGCTCCCGCCCTTCTTTGAAAAAAAATGTGACGAATATATTCTCAAAATTGTTTGTTAACACGCAGGAGGAATTTCAATCTACTCTCACCTTTCCACTTTATCGCTACTAATTGAAATCTCCAAAGACGGATGTGGGGGAAAACAAATAAGTGAAAAAAGAGAAAATCTCGATTCGCAATATTGATTAGGTCTCAAGAATTGCTTGTCAGTGCTGTTCTTGCGCTAATGAGATAATGAAGCAAGAGGAAGGAATGTATACCATTGACGAAGGCTGCGAAGGTGCTGGTTTTTTGTGCTGTGTCACAGCACATAGCGAAAGAACCTTAAAAAATGAACCAGAACCATGGTCTACTTTTAACAATATAGTCTGGGAGAGAGTCTAGAGTCAATCCGAGAGAGTTTAGATTCAGTCCCGTAGCTACGAACGATCGTATAAGCTACCGCTTGGGCACTAATCTAATTCAGGTCTTCCAGTCAGTACCCGCATACCCAGATGCCTGGACACATCTTGAAGGCAGTGTTTGGGCAGAATTTCGTTTCTCAGATTTTCATCTTTTCGGTCCAGCACATGAAAATGACGAAAATGAGCTTTTCCCGAGGCCTCCCAAGTCCGCATTCACTGGAGGATACTTGCAAGTGGGCGGGACTCGGAACGAGGGAAGCGGGGCGCTGAAGGCTTCCGCGTCCCGCTTCCCTCGTATCTTCAGTGAATGCGGATCTTGAAAGGTTCGGAAAAACCTCTTTCCGCCATATTCATGCGCTGAAAAGCCCAGTTATGGATTCCTCATGACGAAAAGGCTCAGTGAGAAACTGGAAAACGAAATCCTGCCGAGACACTGCCTTTGAACCGAGCAAACTCACTTCTCTTTGCGTCTCTTTACCCCAATGACCCCTCATTCGTTGCTATGCTGTGTTAGGCAAGAACGGATCACGAAACCTCTAAGAAAGACTTACTGAGGACTCTGTCTCGATTTCCCACTTTCTTATAAATTCGCAGGACCTTTTCATTACACTAGCATTGGGTCTTCGCGTTGGAGCAAGACTCGGATTAATCAGCTTTTGTCGAGCGATCGTATTGAAAAGCTTTTGATGGCTAATATGAAATTAAATCAAATCAGTAATATTAAGATCAATTGTAAAGTGGGCGACACGTATCTATTACAATTAGTGATGTTTTTCACTCAGCGACTACACAAAATGTGTAACCACTTTTGAAATTACCAGAGTTTCGATCGGTTGTGTAATCAGAGTGTTCTATTGTTTTGGATCAATTCAGGACCAAATCATCAATCAATGTTTCATGTCTACGGCATCGCAGCTTTTTTTGTAGGGATGGTGAAGGGCTATAAGGGCAAAAAATATAATATGTACCGACAGAAACGTGTTATTCAGGGTGGCGGACTTTATGAACGATAGCGCGCGCTTAGGCAGGCGTGTGTCAATAAGGTGCGCACCGTTAGCCCCGCCTATCGCAAGATGGACGAGTTTTTTGCAGTACAGCTCTAGCGCTGGTTCATGGCCATGTTCCCTAGTCAAGTGAAAGCAACTTCTGATAGTGATATAAGCTTGTTGCAAGCTGGGGTGAAGCTTGACTATTTACAGAATTATTTTTGCTTTCTTGTTTCACTTTTTGCCAGTCACGAACAGCTATTTTGATCATGAAATTCAAGAGGTTTGCTGATTTATCTATGAATGACCAAGTGACTCCTGGATATCCAACTTTGAAGTGTGAAATCAATCTAGAACACCTCAGGCATGTCTTACGACTACTTCACACGCAATTTCTTTGAGTTACAGATCAATTTATACTGAGGGTAGCAGTTTTTGAAAGCAAACAAAAGAATTTTGTTATTTAAAGCAGATTCGAAAAAATATAAGTACAGTGTGATTTTCCTTTTCCTGAAATCTGAAAAAGTTTGTGTGATATGACCGCATATTCGCAAAACAAGTGATATCTGACGTATGAAACATTACCAAATGTAATGTTGTACACAAGTTATTGAATAGTTTGCCTAGTTTTGAATAGTTTATTTTGAATTCTCGTCGCAATGAAATCTGTTTTCAGCTATGATTAGGGTTTCAAAACTTACTTTTCCGATAAATAGATAATCGTGTTGGTCATTTCAGCAATGATGATAATATTTCTCGGTAAGCTGATCTCTTTTTGAATTAAACTTGAGAGTGCACAATAAAGAATATTTGGTATAGTAACAGATTTGGATAAAGAAAAACACTTTTCACAAATTGGACAAACCTACCAGGAACAAATAATTGAAATACATTGAAAAGAGCTTGCGAACTAATTTATAATGAAAAAAGTCCTGAAAACTGATTTTTAATTTAATTGAAGTTTTGAAATCTACTTAACCCAATTGCAACCTACAGAAGCATGAAGGAAATATTAGAGAGTCTTCCAATTGCTGAGCGCATTCATAGGCTAATTAACAAGGGGGCGGAGCGATCAGCGCACCGCGTACGGTACCCAGCTGGCGGCTGGCACATGCTATCGTTCATAAAGTCATACACCCTGTTATTCACAGTGTCAGTCGCTTTGAGATTGAATCCTGATTAGTGTTTACTAAGCCGACGATTAAAATAGGATGTTGGAAACAATTTCAACAGTTTCTCTGCTATGATAAAGAAGTGAAACCTCAAAAATGTTGAAAAACGAAACTTGGTCATTTAAAAGCAAGTATTCAAGTTCAAGCATCTGCATCTTCATTAGGCATGCGCCATACTTGATCCGCTTAATCCACTTGATCCGCTTGATCCGCTTCACCATTGGTCAGTTCACTGACTTGACCAATGACGAAGCGGATCAAGCGGATCAAGTGGATTAAGCGGACTAAGTATGGCGCGTGCCTTAGTGCGACTTTCATAATGGAGCGCGTTTTTTTCTCACATTGGTGCGAGTAACAAATCTGAGTTACGCTTTCTGTCTCAATCCCAATTAGGTCAAAACTGGGTGAAATCCGCTCGCTAGATTTACGTCCGCCTACTGCTTGTTTGTCTGCTCTCTCTCTAATCTCTTCGCTCTCTCTTACATTGCGCATATGCAGCTGGAGCCTCTAGCGCTGCAAGCGCAAACTTACGCCCACGCTTTGTTTTGCTCCTGATTGGGACAGACTATACACTCACCTCGTGATGAGCGAATGTAGCAATGATTTTCGCTAAGTTTCTAAGTGCGTCAAAAATTGAGAGGCGGTGGCGGACCGAGGAGGGGGAAGTAGCTCATATGTAGCCCATCAGTTTTTGATAATTCTAAGCAGCTTTGTAAAAAGTTTCCGCAGTGTACTATCCCCCCTCCCCTCATTTTCTTCTAAAATTCTGAGGTTATAGGCAAAGATTTTGTAACATCTCAGAATTATATAGGCCTGGCCCAAATGTCCAGCTTTAAAAAAATCCTCTAACCGCCACTGTCAAGGCGTCCTCCTACGTTCACATACTCTCACAAGACACTATACGCTCGCATTAACTGCGGTTGGACCTTAATCAAAATCTGCGTCTCGAAATTTTCTAAGGTCGCGAAAGTCCCCCTGTATAACCTGTATTATGTATGCATTCCCAGTTTCAGCCTTCTACGGACTCTTTCGCAGCTGCCCTTGCTGCTGCTGCTTCTGGAGCGAATTACCGGAAAAAGGAGAATGCGCCTCCCCCGAAGAAGGTCGGGTTTCTTTCGAAGAATGCTGAATATTCAGTTATGTAGAGATAATTATTTGCAGGTAAAGGAGGAGTATTCGGATGATGACGACATTCCTTGGGCAGAACGCATGGCCAAAGAGAAGAGTGGAAAATCTGCGGAAAAGAAGAAAGAAAAGAAAAGAAAGGCAAGCAGTGACAGCGAAGACGAATACAAGCCTGAGGTGAGCTGTGTTATATGTTGATGTTGAGCCCTTATGTTGCACGACTTCAATGGCATGGATCGAAGATCAAAAATGACATTGTCTTACGGTTACGCTAGCATGAGTTCGCTTGTTTTGGAACTTATGAGGTTATCTTACGGTTATATGCTAGTAAGACGTCTGCTTACTTTCGAAACCAAAATTCGTTATAGTGCATGAGATATGTGATTTCTTAGCATGCATTCTGTCTACAGTGATTTGCACAATTGCGTATGTATGCAAAGTCTTGTCGCAAATGTTCTCGATTTTCTGCGTAGTTACACCCTATAGTCTATCATAAAAATAGGGCGATGATGATGGAGAAGATATACCATGGTCTCAGAAGATAAAAAACGAGAAGTTATCGTCATCCGCAAGTAAAAAACCCAAACTAGAAGAAGACTCTGACTACGATGAAATAGATGCAAAGAAGGATAAAAAGAAGAAGAAACATCATAGTGACAGTGATGACGATTATGCAAAACCTAAGGGTGAAAAGGTGAGCAAAGCTGGTCATCATTGAGAGCAAAACTTGTTTGATCAACAACATCCATCTGACATGTCATGGTAGTCGTGATTAACTAACTAGTGTTGGAGGGGGCAGAGATATTTACAAAGTGAGACGCACTTTTCTGGAGGAAAAAGAATCGTGGCATCTGCCCATGTTGACTATATAAGCTCCTTTAGACTTCATCTATCTTTTGTACCTGTCAGCAGCGCACATTCTCTTGGGGGGGGGGGGGGGTTTCAGAGCTTTTCTTTCCTACCCAAACTCTTTTCTTCCTTGATCTTTATTTTCAAAACTGATTATTCACATATCTCGAAATCCGACAAGACAACAATTTTGTTCTTTTCCAGAAAAAGAAGAAGAAGGAAAAGGAGTCGAAAGAGAAAAAGCCGTCGTCTTCTAAGAAACCAAAGAAAGAGGAGAAGAGAGAGGCAGGCGAACCAAAGAAGAAGAAGAAGAAGGAAGAGGAAGAAGAGGAAATTTGGGAGTGGTAAGCGATAATATGACTCGAACTTCAACGGGGATACATTTTAAAGAAATGTCTAGGTGGAAAGAGGAGAAGAAGCCAGCCGGAATCAAGTGGAATAGTTTGCATCACAAAGGTCCTCTTTTTGCTCCCGCATATGTTCGACTGCCTGAGCATGTGAAGTTCAAGTATGATGGCAAGGTCAGTCAAACATCCCCTGACTAATTTTTACCTCACACTCATCATGGTTATATACCCTACCTAGGTTGTTCAACTCTCTGAGGAAGCTGAGGAAGTAGCAACGTTTTATGCGAAGATGCTTGATCATGAATACACTACCAAAGATCTGTTCAATAAGAACTTTTTCCGCGATTGGCGGAAGGTAGGACACTTCCCTATCATAGTAACTGAACTAAAAGAACTTGTTATGATTAGGTAATGACACCTGAAGAGAGGGAATTGATTACTGATCTTAAAAAGTGTGACTTCCGCCAAATGGATGTGTACTTCAAAGAACAGTCGGAAATTCGCAAGTCTATGAGTAAAGAAGAAAAGCAGAAACTCAAGGTATCGTATTGCATCGTAATTCTTGGGATGCCGTTCTATATTTTGCGATCTCTCATTTTCTTAGGAAGCTAAAGAAGCTGAAGCGAAGATATATGGTGTTGCTATAATTGACGGTCATAAGCAGAAAGTGGGCAACTTTAGGATAGAACCGCCAGGTGAGTTGGGTCTTATTTCTGACAATTTGTGATGAGATGAGATTTCTTTACCAGGGCTTTTCCGAGGGCGTGGAGGTCATCCAAAAATGGGTATGCTGAAAAAAAGAATACGACCTGAAGACGTGATCATCAACTGCTCGAAGTTTGTTTATAGGGCCGAGCTCACTTCACGGCCTCAAAAGCCTTTATTTTAGGGATAGCGAAATACCAGTACCACCCGAAGGGCACAAGTGGAAAGAAGTTCGCCATGACAACACCGTTACATGGCTGGTTTCGTGGACCGAAAACGTTTTAGGCAATAACAAATATATAATGCTGAATCCTAGCAGTAAAATAAAGGTATGCACCAATGCGTCTTTATTCCTTTCAACCTGTATCTGACTTCTACAGGGAGAGAAAGATTATGAGAAGTATGAGACTGCTCGTCGGTTAAAAACCAGGATCGACGACATTCGCGCTGTATATCAAGCTGACTGGAAGTCGAAAGAAATGCGTGTGCGTCAAAGAGCTGTCGCACTGTATTTTATTGACAAGGTTTGTTTTTGGCCCTGAGCCTACTAATATCATCGCATGTGTGAATTTTTTTAGCTGGCTCTTCGTGCGGGTAACGAAAAGGATGTCGACGAGGCTGCTGATACTGTAGGTTGCTGTTCTCTCCGATGCGAGCACATCAAGCTCTACGAGAAATTAGGTGACAAAGAGTGAGTTTATGTTAGCTTGTGGCTAATCTTCAGGGGCGACGCTGTTCAGAAACGTTTGAATGTATCGTTGAAAAAGGCCCTGTAATTTGAAAGGCATTCGCGAATTCTGCTTCAGTCAGTTGAGCGTTCTGTCAAGATTACATACATTGAGAATTGCAGATACGTCGTCGAATTCGATTTCCTGGGAAAGGATTCTATTCGATATTTTAACCAAGTACCTGTGGAAAAAAGGGTGTTCAAGAATCTCCAGCTTTTCATGGACAACAAGGAACCAGGCGATGATCTCTTTGATAGACTAGACGTTCGTTTGGCTCCATCCTTTCTTCAAAATTCAGCTAAAAAGCGCAATACTTACAGACTGCTTCGTTGAATGAGCATTTACGTTCACTTATGGACGGTCTTACCGTAAAGGTTTTCCGTACATATAACGCCTCCATTACTCTCCAAGACCAGTTAGCGAAACTTACCAGAGGTGTGCTCACTTTCTGCAGTCTCAATTAACCGCAATCACCACCTTTTTGCAGCGGATGATAATGTTGCACAGAAGATGCTTTCATACAATAGAGCTAATCGTATGGTTGCTATTCTGTGTAACCATCAGCGCGCTATACCAAAGGGACATGAAAAAGCTATGGGTAACCTGGAACAGAAGGTAGGTTTCTTTGGATGCTGGAATATGACTAGTCCATAGTGGAAATATTTTCAGATAAAAGATAAAAAACAAGAACTCAAAGAAGCTAAAGCAGAACTTGAAAAGGCACGAGGAGGAGCCAAGGAAAAGGCACAAAAGAAAGTTGATCGCTTGAAGGAGCAGCTAAAAAAGTTGAAAATCCAGAGGACTGATAGGGTAATAATTTGTTGAATGTGCTCAAGAGTGCTGTATGCTGAATCTTGATTTAGGACGAGAACAAGCAAATTGCTTTGTCTACATCCAAACTGAATTATCTCGATCCTCGCATTTCGATCGCTTGGTGTAAAAAGTTCGACGTTCCCATAGAAAAAGTTGGTTTTACCTTTTCGTGCTTTGCTGCAGTCTTGTTTGACCTACGTCTTTGCAGGTGTTCAACAAGACATTGCGATCGAAATTCCGCTGGGCTATCGACATGACAATGTCGTCTGATGAAGAATACATTTTTTAAGCGTTTTTGGCATTTATTTTCTAAGATTTGATGATATATTCACACATTTATCACGTCTATCGCTACTAAGCTCATAGCGCTACTGATATGCTCATTATCTGAGCTTGGGTATGGTTTCGTGAAAGAGTACGCGTTTTTATCCAAATTCATTGCAAAGTAATTCTAAGTCGTGAACTTACTAGACTATCGCTTTTTAATTTATTTCAGTTTGTGTTGTTTTAGGATTTGATCGAGTATATATATTTGCTACAAAACGGTTTTACCACTCGCACGTTTTATCTGTCAAGTATGTGATGGTTTGTGTATGGGCTCTGCGCGTCTTTACGCAGTTTCCATTGCCCACCGTGATGAATTTCTTTCCAAAAAGCAGTGTGATATAGGATTTTAGGTCATTTTTTCTATCTTAGACACTCCTTGATGCACGTTAACTCTTGATGATATCTACACATGTTTATTTTAGGTTTCAACTTCATTTCCAAATGATTGTGATTATCACTACTCTAATAAGTTGCGATTTCAGCCTTGATCTGTCTTCTAATGAAACCTCATTCTCGTTTTCTAACCTAAATAAATATCTCTCTGGACGGGTTCACTTTTGCATAGTTTTCTTTGCGTTTAGCTAACTAACATAGATCTACCTCAAAGTTGCTTCATACTTTTTGCGCGTTTTTATGGCAGCGAAGAAGTGGCATCAGTACAAAATGACGTGTTCACCAGTTTTATGACATGTTAGCTTAGGCACACTCCATAGTTAATCCACTTGATCCACTCGATCCACTAGATCCACTTCGCTATTGGTCATTTCACTGATTTGACCAATAGCAAAGCACCAGCGGATCAAGTAGATCAACTATGGGGTATGTCTTATAACGGACGAGTGTATGTATAGGTCATTCATATCATCGTAAGGCCGGATTCGACTGCGGACTTTGCGCCCAAAGGAGCATGTAAAGCTCATACAAAAAGACACATCAAAGCTCAGCTCACTCACTTCCAGTGTCTAAATACTATCATAGGTAGGCAAGAAAAAACCACCCGACTAAAGATGAAAACTAAGCAAATGCAGTTTCTGGAAGTGGCGTGCGTGTAGCGCGCGGTCGCGCGTCGTCACGAATTTTCAAATGTTGTATATGTACATGTGTGTGTGTGTATGTGTGTTTAGCACACAAGTTTGTGCTGAACAGAAAGCCCAAGCATTTGACGAAAACAGCGCAGCCCTTACGCTAGGAGTTTACGCATCGCCGAGTGCACGTGCTAGCATTTTACGAGATGGAGAACAAAGAGGAAAGCCAGATTGACGAAGTTGTGGATTTTGTCTCGACGACGTTCTGTGCCGATATTGTCGACACCCCGTTTCATCCATATCGCTTCTCGCATGCTATTCGCGTAAGCACCGTTAAGGTCACCATTTGGTGACCTAATCATAACTTATAATAACGGGCTAAGGGTTGTTTACGTTTGTCTGTGTGTGTGTGTGTTAATCTCTGTCTGTCACGAAATTCCTAGAGCGTGTTCCAGCCAACGTCCTGAGCCCAAATTTTGCATAGCGCACGCTACCGGCATTAAAGCTCACTATACAGAAACATGAGCGGATCCGTTGCGTGGATCCATTAAAAATTGCGCGTCAAACGGATCCACTTGGCTTCTGGCCAGCAAATTTGGGTCCGTAGTACTACTTTTTGCAGAGTTAAGGATATGACAAGCTAATGTGCAAGCCATGGACGTTAGCCTAAAAAGTAATGAAAAGTCTACTACTTAACGAAAACAGCGCCAAAAAGCATTCGCTATGTAAACGGTCAATTTTTCAAGATTTTACCTGATTATTTGAGAAGATTTTTGCACAGAGGTGTAGCCTACTATCTTTATTGTCCTTGCGGCGACTACCAAGCCATAAAAATTCCAAAAGCCTATTCGAATTTGCATCTGTTCTTCTGGGAAAGATTTTATCCACGCGAAAATACCGATCTCGCATGGGAAACCTCTACGAATGAGCAGTTGTTCACGAATTATTCATGACCAGTGCGTCACCTCTGCTTCGCAGAGGCTCGCACTGGCCCTATTTTCTGTATGCCTTACTCATTCCCGCATAATAATGACATTGAAACTCACCGCGCTATGTAGGCTGTCACGAATAATTCGTAAACTACTACTCATTCGTAGAGGTCTTCCATGTGAGATCGGTATTTTCGCGTGGATAAAATCTTTCCCAGAAGAACAGATGCAAATTCGAATAGGCTTCTGGAATTTTTATGGCTTGGTAGTCGCCGTAAGGACAATAGACATAGTGGGCTACACCTCTGTGCAAAAATCTTTTCAAATAATCAGGTAAAATCTTGAAAAATTGACCGTTTACACAGCGAATGCTTTTTGGCGCTGTTTTCGTAAAGTAGTAGGATATTCATTACTTTTTTAAGCTAACGTTGATGACTTGCACATTAGCTTGTCAAATATGTCCTTAACTCTGCAAAAAGTAGTACTTCGGACTCAAATTTGCTGGCCAGAAGCCAAGTGGATCCGTTTGACGCGCAATTTTCAATGGATCCACTCAACGGATCGGCTCATGCTTTTGTATAGTGAGCTTTCATGATGGTAGCGTGCGCTATGCAAAATTTGGGCTCAGGACGTTGGCTAGAAGACGCTCTACGGACAGACACACACACAGGCAAAAAGACGTAAACATCCTTAGCCGCTTATTATCAGTCACCAGTGCGTCACCTCTGCTTCGCAGAGGCTCGCACTGGCCCTATTTTCTGTATGCCTTACTCATTCCCGCATAATAATGACATTGAAACTCACCGCGCTATGTAGGCTGTCACGAATAATTCGTAAACTACTACTCATTCGTAGAGGTCTTCCATGTGAGATCGGTATTTTCGCGTGGATAAAATCTTTCCCAGAAGAACAGATGCAAATTCGAATAGGCTTCTGGAATTTTTATGGCTTGGTAGTCGCCGTAAGGACAATAGACATAGTGGGCTACACCTCTGTGCAAAAATCTTTTCAAATAATCAGGTAAAATTTTGAAAAATTGACCGTTTACACAGCGAATGCTTTTTGGCGCTGTTTTCGTAAAGTAGTAGGATATTCATTACTTTTTTAAGCTAACGTTGATGACTTGCACATTAGCTTGTCAAATATGTCCTTAACTCTGCAAAAAGTAGTACTTCGGACCCAAATTTGCTGGCCAGAAGCCAAGTGGATCCGTTTGACGCGCAATTTTCAATGGATCCACTCAACGGATCGGCTCATGCTTTTGTATAGTGAGCTTTCATGATGGTAGCGTGCGCTATGCAAAATTTGGGCTCAGGACGTTGGCTGGAACACGCTCTACGAATTTCGTGACAGACAGAGATTCATACACACACACACACACAGACAAACGTAAACAACCCTTAGCCCGTTATTATAAGTTATGATAGCCTACATAGCGCGGTGAGTTTCAATATCATTATTATCCGGAAATGAGTAAAGCATACAGAAAATAGGGCCAGTGCGAGCCTCTGCGAAACAGAGGTGACGCACTGGTATGATATAAGCGCGCATAGCGTTTGGCTCCGCCTGTTATCACCATATAATTCTACCACTGCACCACCGCGTGCGGTTGAGCTCTTAATAAACTCTAACTATATCTTTGTCGTGTTACTTACATTTGTACGGGCCCACCCCTAGCCCAATTCTTAAAAGGCGCTACCCTGAAGCCTAAAGTCGCCACATTTTCTGGTGCATCGGCCCACGTGAACCCAATTAAGTGTCTGATCCTAGAATCAACACGCAGATTAGCCTAGTCTATCCTTGGAACCTAGCTTCCTAAATTGCTTGCGTTTAGTCCCTAGCGACAGCTCAAAAGGTTAGCCAAGACTGACCTTGGGTCCACCATAACCCTAAAACTTTTGCTTAGCAAAAAATTAGCATTTACCTGCTAAAGGCCACTACAGCGCCTACTTTCGCATTTCTAACGCAACAAAAACAACCATTCTTCAGAGAAACCTATCTGACAGAATAAAGATGTCGCTTCATTTCTACAAATTAGCCATCTTAAAGAGCTCAACCGTACTCTCGACTCTACTGCAAAAATATGAGTCGTACGGTGAAAAAATCGTGTACACAGAGGATGATCAGGAAGACTCAAACACAGTTCCGAAAACATGATCCGACTGAAAAAATGCCTTCCACTGTTCAAAGAAGTATACAATCGCTGCAATCCAAAATAGAAAGAATGGAGCAGCAGTACGCAAATGCAAAGTCCAGAACTGAGCAAAAAGAATTGCTACAGGAAATTGAGGACTTTGAGAACGAGTTTAAATATTCCAAAACCTTACAAGATGCGGAAGCCTTTGCACACATTGTTGAGGCAAACATTGCAGATGCAGAAGTTATTTTGTATCACACACAAATGGGGCTCAAAATCCAAGTCAACAACGATACTGGTGTAGAGTCACAAAGCACATCAGGTGAATCCAGTGTATCAAATCGAGAGGTTGATAGGGTCCCTGAACAAAACTGTCGGTCAGTTAGACCACCGACTGTGTAACTACCGCTTTTTAGCGGAAATCAAGAGGAGTTCGCTGAGTTTTGGGCACTATATGAGTCACTTGTACACAACTGCAGGGACTTGCCCACAGTCGAGAAAATAATTTTGCTGAAGCAGAGCTTGCAAGGTTCAGCCGTAACAGCAATAAGGGGCATAAAACCAGTGCCAGAAAACTATAAGTGGATGGTCACAACAAAGAAGCGATTCGAAAACCAGCCCACAAATACTCAGACAATCGCCGGGGGCAGGCGGGCATCGGAAAAATAGATTGCTGATTTCTCGCATCCCGCTCGCTTCTTGGGAAGCAATCAGGACTTTTCGGAAGACCGCTTGCTGAGTTCTCGATTCCTCAGAGATTCAGCAATATATCTGCAAAAAATAAGAGCGAAAAAAAAATTCAACAGGCGGTCTCTCAAAAACCCGCTGACTCAGCAAGCGGTCTTCCGAAAAGTCCTGATTGCTTTCCAAAAAATCCGCGAGCGGGGTGCGAGAAATCAGCAATCTATTTTTCCGGTGCCCGCCTGCCCCCGGTGATTGTCTGAGTAGGTCCAAAATAGTACAGCGGCTATTCGAACTCCCGTCTGCAGGCAAAAATGCGGATAGTTGCCAGCATTGCATCGATACTATCAGGACTCTGGTCCACCAGATGGTGTCCGCAGGATATGATATCCGCCATACGTGTGACCCGATGTGGACGGAGACAATTATCAAAAAATTTCCTTACGAAGTTGTTAACGACGTCTTGATCAAAAATCAGGAAGTTGATAATGTTACCATTGAAGAACTTCTAGACATCCTTGACAAGGAAATAGCCGCAAAAGCTTATGTAGAGCTTCGACTTGGTTTCGAAAGAACGAAACTTCAGCCCAGCATGCGGCAGGCAAGTTTTGCGCAAAGTGGAAAGTGCGCATTCTGTGGTTGTTCAAACCACAATTCGGCATTCTGCAGGACAGTTGCAGATCCGAATAAACGCCGACAGATAGTGCGGCAGAATAACTTGTGCTGGAAGTGTTTCCTTACGGACCACACCAGCAATTAATGCAGAAAACCAAATTGAAATAATTGTGGAAAAACCCACCATTCTTCCCTGTGCCTCGCAAATGGCAATGCAGCCACTAATCCTGCGAGCACCAATCAACCGCGCACATCGCGGTGGCCACAACAACTCACCAAATCGCAATCATCCTGGTCCAAACACCAGACATGTTTCAACAAGGGCAAAACTATCCAGAGCACAATGGAGGCCAGCGTTTCATTCCAAACACTGAACGACCTACCATGAATAACCAGCTGGTGGAAAATGGACATATCGCCACTCCTGCGATTCCACAAGAGCAGCTCATACTAATGACTGCCGAAGGCAATGTTTACAATCATATCAGCCAACAATACGAGAGAGTGCTATTCTTCTTCGACACTGGCGCACAAAAAACAGTGATTCAAGAGAGTTTAGCCACAAAACTCGGACTATTAAAGATCACCACTGAAACGTGTGTTATGTCCGGCATTGGCGGACACACCGAAAAATTCGAAAGTCATTCAGTCAAACTGAATATCACTACCGCATTCGGTGCAGACATTGACATAGTTGTTCAGACAAAACCAGTGATTACTAGCGGATTCCCTGTTTTCAGACTTACTAGAAGACAAAGAGTTTCTCCACATCAAAGAGCTGTGCATAGCAAACTCAAAAGTTCATGGAGAACGTATTCATTCCACGTATTCTCGTTGGATTAGACCGCTATTACGACCTCGTCGTAGCAGATACAACCGCTCTTCGGACACCATCAGGTCTGCATGTTGCAAAAACAGTTTTTGGTCCAACTTTGTATGGACGTGGCACTATTGACAGCTCACATATGAATGTGTCTATAAGCCACAACTACACTTTTATCGAACAACCTACCGAAGTGGCCATGCTCGAAAGAATGTTCGAGCTAGAAGGTTTGGGAATACCTGCCTCTGAACTGCAAAAAGATGAAACAGTTCAGAAATACTTTGAGCAATACGAAAAATCGATATCATTTGAAAATAATCTTGTCACTGCTCCGTTCTCACTAAAAGCCAATATCCTTGACCTTGCCGACAATTACTCGGTATCAATCAAACGATTATCTGCTCTCCAAAACCAGCTAAGAGCAAACAGAGAGCAGCATGCCTGGTACTCAAAGATCATAATGATTATGAGAGCCAAGGGGTGATAGAAAGAGTCTACAGCCCAGAGAAAGATGCTGTTGGCACATACTATATGCCGCATTCTGGCGTCTGGCGACCTCACAAAAAGGTGCCACTCGGGATAGCATTTGACGCCTCGTCAAAAATGAGAGGGAAACTATCTCTTAACGGTACCTTCCATAAAGACGAGTCGTTTTTTTACAAGATACAAAGCCTACTAATTACATGTCGCACTAGCAGAATCATACTGTTCTGCGATATTGAGGCAGCCTTCACGCAAATTCGTCTGCCAAATGAACACAAAGACTTGTGCAGATTTCTGTAGCTACAAAATGTGAACCTGCCAGCCACAAGAGGCAATGTCGTGGAGTATCGATTCACACGACTACCCTTCGGTATAACCGCTGCACCAAGTATCCTAAATATGTGCATTGCAGCATATTTAAATGCTACTGACACGGATCTTGCACGCGAAATTGCCGCTTACATCTATTTTGACAACATCCTGCTCCAAGCGAATACTCCAGAAGAGGCTTTGCAAAAGTACAAAGAATCCAAAGCACTTTTTGCCAAGATTGGAATGAATCTCAGGGAGTTCATAATTCAAGCATTGTCAATGGACAAATTCCTGAACAGGACACCATTCCGACCGGTGTGTTGAAATATCTTGGTACGGAGTACGATACCGTAACCGACCGATTCACAGTCACGACCCTTTTTCCAATGAAACCCACTTTGACTAAACGTGATATTGTTAGCCAGCTCAACTCCATTTACGATCCTTTGGGGATAGCCAGTCCATTGTTGATAGAGCTAAAAACAATGATGCGAGAAATCCTTACCACTCATTCTGATTGGAATGACCGCCTTTCTCGAGACACATGCGAGAAATGGAATCATCAATGCAGCAAAGTAACTGATGCATTGATTGCGGTACCCCGCACCTTATTAGGCGGCTTGACCTATATCAAGCAGCGACTCGCCTGTGGGTGTTCGCGGATGCAAGTATAGCTGCGATTGCAGCATGCGCATACATGCAATCGTTGGAATCATATGAGGTGTCTCAAATCATTGTTGGAAAGACGCGACTGGCACCAAAGAAACACGTGCAGACATTTCCAAGATTAGAACTGCTTGGTATTTTACTAGCCATGAGAATGGCTACTACAGTAACAGAAGCTGTCAGCTGCAAAATTGTTGAACTGCCCATAGTGACAGATAGCGAAGTTGCTTTATGCTGGGTTAAATCAACAAAAAAGTTGCCAGTATTCGTAGGCAATCAATGCGTCCGCATACGTGACCTCAAGATGTGGTTCGAGACGCGAGGCATCAGAATGCAATACCACCATGTCCCGACGTCGTACAACCCAGCTGACGCTGGCACCAGAGGTCTGTCCAAAAATCAGATTAAAGACCATCATTGGGTGCGTGGACCAGCATGGTTGCGCGACTATCCAAACATAACCTACTTGAGAGATATCGCTGATATCCAAGCTCAGGAAATGCCCAAAGAGTCGGAGCAGCCCACTACAATAGCTGCTGTGCAAAAGTGTCCACCTCAAGAAGAACAACTCTTTGATTTGTCAAGAATATCAAAGCTGTCAATTGCGTTGCGCATGGTAGCACGCGTAGGAAAATGCCTACACCGGGTGATAGCAAAAGTGAACGAGAAGAGACATTCTCCGATAGAAATCCACCATGTAACCAAATTCGGTACAAATTTCGATTCAACTGCTGACGATATCAAAGCAGCAGAAATCGTTCTCCACGCAGACATTCACAAGAATGTGGATGCAGATGAGCTTAGTAGAAAGTTCAGAAACATGAACATTGTTCGCGACAAATACGATGTAATCAGACACATTTCTCGATTGCAACATGCCCCAATACCAATCGATACAAAATCTCCCATGAACATTGTTCGCGACAAATACGATGTAATCAGACACATTTCTCGATTGCAACATGCCCCAATACCAATCGATACAAAATCTCCCATGAACATTGTTCGCGACAAATACGATGTAATCAGACACATTTCTCGATTGCAACATGCCCCAATACCAATCGATACAAAATCTCCCATGAACATTGTTCGCGACAAATACGATGTAATCAGACACATTTCTCGATTGCAACATGCCCCAATACCAATCGATACAAAATCTCCCATCTTTCTGCCAAGCAGAAGCGAGATGACCCGACTGGTTCTGATCGATATGCACTGCCATAATTTCCATTGCGGTAAAGACCAGACGTTATCGCTGGCACGGCAAAAATACTGGATACCGCGTGCATCTGGATCATTCAAGTATTACTTGAAAAATTGCGCGATCTGTAAGCGTTGGAATGGACTGTCATTTGGTTCTCCACAAATGCCCTCATTACCAACAGATAGGGTGATGGTCACAAAACCATTTAGTAATGTTGGTTGCGACTACATCGATCCGCTTTGTTCCAAGAATGGGGACAACATGTATGTTGCCCTTTACACTTGCCTAGTTACTAGAGCAGTCCACTTGGAAGTAACTGAAAACTTATCAGCTGGAGCATTCCTGAACTCATTCATACGATTTGTATCAAGAAGAGGTGTTCCGAAACTAGTGCGCTCCGACTGCGGAACAAATTTCCGCCTTGGTTCCAAAATCATCGAAGAACTCTCTAAACCTTGCGAATACGAGGCGCAATCCGTCATGAGTTACAGTCCCACAAACGGTATCAGATGGTTATTCAATCCACCAGCCAGCCCTTGGATGGGCGGAGTTTGGGAGCGGCTCGTTGGTTCGGTTAAACGATGCTTGAGAAAGTCGGTTGACAGAAAGAAATTAAGTTTCACTGAGTTCAGTATGGCGGTCACTTCTATAGAAGCAGTCTTGAACACACGCCCACTAACAAAACTGAGTTCCACAGATTTGTCGGAAATTCCGCTCAGACCAATTGACTTCCTTCAAGGGAACGTGAAATACTCGATTCAGCAGGATCACAAAACGCTGAAGACCCCTCATATGAGCCAGAATTTATACAGACTAGAAAGCAGGCCATTGAAGCCATTTTTGCCTCGGAAATAATAGCGTCCAAATTTGGGACAAGTGGCGCACAGAATACCTCACAACATTGTGTGAGTCTCAGAAGCAATTTCTGAAACAGCATAGACATATCTCGAGAACCGTCCCAGAGAAAGGCGAGATTGTCTTGACTGAACATGATATGCTACCAAGAGGAAACTGGTCCTGCGGCAAAATAGTTGAAGTAATCAGTAGCAATGACGGTCTCATTAGGACCGCGAAAGTCCTTATTCCCAACGGTGGCACCCTACATAGACCAATAAACAAACTGTACCCACTAAAAATCCGTCCCCATCAAAGGAGGATTCTAGAGATGCACTGACTCACGACACAACCGAAGAAATCGCAACTCGGCATGTTCTGCCTCGTTCGGCTGATGTCATCAGAAACTTCGAAGAAAGCCTCGAGGAAACTCAGTCACAATCAAGCACTAACGCCATGCAAGAGTCACAAGTGTTGCCACCCGCACGGAACTCCAAAGTAGCCAATGGATCGATAAAAACTGCGATGCTACTTACTGTGATGATCGCTGCTCTGATATCTCCATCCAGTGCCCATCATGCAACATGTCGAGAAGGTGTAGTCGAAATACGGAAACGGAACACCTCGTATGAACTTTGTTTCAATTCCGAGTGCAAAACATTCCTCGGCTCCAATGGGATACACACTTACAAGCTACCGCCGTCACCCACGCAATCGCACATCAAAGTTGCGATAAAATATGTTGAAGATGAAACACCCACCGATTATGCCCTGATGTGCTCAAATCCTGACTTCTGTGCAGTATCAAGATCACTACTTCTCAGATAATGCCGGGGGCAGGCGGTCCGCAAACTCGCGTTTTTCTGCAAGCGGTCAGCAGGATTTTGGGCGTGGCCAAACCTTCACCGAGCGCTATTTCCTTTACTGTCTGATGTTCTGCCAGCGGGCAGCAACACAGGCAGAGGTGCGATAGGGGGAGCCAAGTCTCCCCCTACCTTCACTTTTGAGCTGGTACGGGGTGACCACCTTCACTTTTGGAATAAAAAATTTTTCGCTGGACGACAAAGAAGGAAAATAAGCAAAACAAACGCAAAAAAGATTATTGAAAGCATATATTTATGTATACGGCGGCATATATATTTAAAATAAAGGTTTTTAGTAAATGGTGTATTTGGAAGTAAAGCTTAGCAAAACTGTACGGATTTTATTAAGCAAATTATGTTATAACGTATAGCGAAGGAAGTAGGTCGATCCAGGCAGTAACGGCGGAGAACCAGAATTTTGAATATTTAAATAGTGAAAAATCATGCGAAATTTCCACTGTTATAAATCTGTTGTTTGAAGATGTCAGCAGTTGCGACTTCATAGGTTTTAAAGAGTAAATGTTGCTCTATCAGCTAGTGAAGGAATCGGGTCGATTTAAGAGATAGTCGTTGAAAACCAGAGTTCTAAAACTTTACGCCATTTTTGCGTGTTTTTTGACTGTTGAGAGTTAAACTCTTATAAATCTTGAATGTGGAAGTGTATGATGTTGCGACTTCATAGGTTTTATAGAGTAAGGTTTGCCTTATCAGAATATGTCTTGTCCGTTCCGATCCATTGAAACACCTCCGAGATCCAGAGTCATGAAAAAGCAGGTAAAAAAGAGCTTTTTGAACTTCAACAGCTCATAACTTCTTCAGAACTGCATGAATCATGTTGCGACTTCATAGGTTAGATTCATCTCATCAAGGGCTTTCAGATGATATATAATATGTGGGGGTTTAGAGCCTCCTTCGAATTATGACCGGGGGGGGGGAGACTTTTTAGGCCAAAGTCTCCCCCTCGCCCATTTTAATGTATTGGCTGGAGGCTGCCGGGGGAGACTTTGGCCTAAAAAGTCTCCCCCCCGGGCATATGCCGTAAGAGGCGCGAAACCCCCACATATTATATATCATCTGAAAGCTCTTGACGAGAAGAATCTAACCTATGAAGTCGCAACATGATTCGTGCAATCCTGAAGAAGTTATGAGCTGTTGAAGTTCAAAAAGCTCTTTTTTACCTGCTTTTTCATGACTCTGGATCTCGGAGGTGTTTCAATGGATCGGAACGGGCAAGACATATTCTGATAAGGCAAACCTTACTCTATAAAACCTATGAAGTCGCAACATCATACACTTCCACATTCAAGATTTATAAGAGTTTAACTCTCAACAGTCAAAAAACACGCAAAAATGGCGTAAAGTTTTAGAACTCTGGTTTTCAACGACTATCTCTTAAATCGACCCGATTCCTTCACTAGCTGATAGAGCAACATTTACTCTTTAAAACCTATGAAGTCGCAACTGCTGACATCTTCAAACAACAGATTTATAACAGTGGAAATTTTGCATGATTTTTCACTATTTATTTATTCGAAATTCTGATTCTCGGCCGTTACTGCCTGGATCGATCTACTTTCTTCGCTGTACGTTATAACAAAATTTGCTTAATAAAATCCGTACAGTCCAACAAACTTCTACTTCCAAATACACCATTTACTAAACACGTCTATTTTAAATTTTTATAAATAAAATTTATAGATATTTTTAATATTCATCGTATCTGTGGCCCTAAAGAGGGCCGTTGGGTCGACGTTAGACCTAGAAAGATAGCTCCGTTCGTCCGTTCTATCCTCCCCCCGCACCTCCCCCCCCCCCCGTCGACGTTTTTGGGAGGTGAGTGTCCGACACTACCACCTTCACTTTTGGCCGGCCAGTGGTAGCTGAAACCACCTTCACTTTTGGGGGACCCGGCTCCCCCTATCGCACCTCTGAACACAGGTGATATGCTTGGGAACATCTGACAACTGAGTACACCCGGTGAACCGTGCTTCTGGTGTACGTTATCGATTCTTTGGAGCAGGTTAGACTTGCGGCTCTTAACTTTATCTTGAGCAGACCGACCGTTCTGTTCTAGCGGCGGACTTCAATGCAATGTTCATTCTGGATCCTGTTGAACAGAAGTTCTCTGCTGAGCTCCAAGTTGCAATTGTTGTTCTGATTGCATACAATATTGGTGCTATATCGGGTAAAACCATGTTGGCATGCATCCACCGCATTCACTCCTGCCAATACTGCAATGCACAATCTGATTACTAACCCACCGCTTAACGGAGTCGGGTTCAAGGAATGTAGCTGGACATTTTCTGGAAAGTGTATAGACCAAACACGATACGGTACCAAAATACAGCCGACGTTTGCCGCATTATTACGCAAACTACAGGGTGTCCTAAAAGTAAGTACACACTTTTCAATCGTCAATATCTCCCTTCCAAATGGGTCTTTTCTGGCCAGTCAAGTACCATTCTGTAGAGGAGGCCTCAACTTAGATTTACAGTATCGGTCGAATCACCGATTGCTCTTCGTTACTGTAGGAGGTAAGGAATTCCAGCATGTGGAATCATCGTGAATTATGCCATCTGGCAAAATTTTCTTCAAAAAATCTGAAATTTTGTGTACTAAGGTTTTCGTGCACGCTGATCCCACTATACAACTTTTTACGAGTGTTTTCAGCTTTTTTAACGGTGTAACCACATTTCTGACTAATACTGAGAACTCGGTTATTACGGCTTACCTGGGATAACTTGGGAAAGAAGCATCACTATAAAGTGGGAAATTCATATTCGAATTCAGCGGCTTCCATTACTATAGTACAAGGTTTGGCTTGTTTGGTTTTGTTTCGAGGCAGAATATGGCTTCCAATGGCCTAAAATCCTTGTCGAAGTTCCTACAGTAATCCTACAGTGATGGGAGCCATCGGTGATTCGTTCAATATTGTATGTCTAAGTTAAAGCCTCCTCTATAAAATGGTGCTTGAATGGCGGAAAAAGACACAGCGGAAAGAGAGATATTAACGGTTGAAAAGTGTGTACTTACTATTAGGACACCCTATATAACATACATACTCAGTCAGCTTCTTTGGAGCCCGCTTTCAACACTCCCAAACCAAGCTGCATACCGTATCCCCCGGCGCATGTAAACATATGGTGCGTCAAAAATCTTGCGCTCACGGCAAACTTTCAGCAGTTGGTAAAGTTTGGAAATTGATTGGCTAAGTGCGCCTTTTCACTGCTATACAGAACACATTCTAGTAGTTACTAGTATAACATTTCAGGCAAGCGTCTACGCATACCGTGCATCCACGGCCATCGAAAGCACAGTAGGCCCACTAGAAGGATGCTCTTACGAAGACGGCAGTTGCAACACGAAAGAAGGAGCAGCAATGGTATGGATACCCGAGGCCCAAGAGAAATGTAAGTACATTTTAGTTGCTTCGATGAAAGGCACTTTGGTAGATAAGGTATGACTAAGTGATACTAAAGAATTTGCTTTCTTTCTCTTTCTTCTTCTACTTCTCAGATCCATGATTGTGAACGCTTCCACGTCCCTACCGACCAGGGATATGCTGTAGAACTTTTGTCCCCCATGCTCCGTCCAGTACTGCTCAATACATTCCCCTATTTTGCAACGTGTGGGATTGACTACAACTAATCAGCTCGCCGCTCAATTATTGGCCATAGAGGACAATATGCAGAATAGCCTTAGCACATCATTCCTTACTCCATCATGAATTTATGCAAATCCATCAACTCTATCACCTCTTCATTGATCGCTGCTGCATCTGCAAATCCAACTCTTGCTATCTTATATATAAAGCTGAATGTCTGTTTGTCTGTCTGTATGTCTGTATGTCTGTACAGTCAAGTAGATTTGGCGGTAAATATAGTGTGCTTGCACAGAAGGTGAAATAAGGTGAAATTTGCGCGTGAACAAGTAGCCACGCCACTACTGCGGGTATTTTGCGCGCGCAATTGGCCGGCGTCACAGTCGAAGCTATTTCTTCATGCGCCAATTCTACCGCACACCTTCTGTGCAAGCACACTATATTTACCGCTAAATGTACCGACTGTATGTCTGTACGTATGTTCTGAATAGAAAATTCCATTTCTGAATCGATCCGGACCAAACTTGGCACACATACAACTCGGGCCCCGGCGGCGGATGGCGGATGTCATAGGCTACTTTTCTTCATCGATCGATATCGATTTTGTCGATTTTTATCGATTTTTTGCAGATCACCACGGGGCTGGGAGTTGGCACAGGGGGGTAAGTGAGCATGGGGATTCCGAATACAATATTAGTTTTCAGATTATCGACTACTTTTATCGATTTTATCGATTTTTTGCATAGTTTGAGCTACAGGGCTAGGAGTTGGCACAGGAGGGTAAGTGGGCATGCTGATTCCGAATAGAATAATATTTTCCAGAATTATCGACTATTTTTATCGATTCTATCGAATTTTTGCAAAGTTTGAGCAACAGGGCTGGGAGTTGGCACAGGGGGATAAGTGGGCATGCTGATTTCGAAAACAACACATGGAACGGGAAATTCTAGAAGTGGGCACAGGGAAAGGCTGTACAGGGATAGGGATGGGAACTTTATTACATGTTTTGACAGGGCCGAGCGGAGCCGGGTAAGCAAGCTAGTCTTATATATAAAGCTGAATGTGTGTATATATGTACAGGGCTTTTCAACATAAGAGTCACAGCCTCCGCTTGCTCCTCCAACGCGGCCGCCTCGCTCAGGCCGCGCGCGGCGTTTGCGGCGCATCGCCCGGGCATTTTGCGAAGCTTCAGTCGACGCGCAGCTTGCGCCACGAACGCTGCGCGGCCCTAAGCGTGGCGGCCGAGCGGGGCGGCTGTGACACTCAGGTTGTAAAGCCCTGTATGTATGCATATATGTATGTATGTATGTATGTATGTATGTATGTATGTACCAGTGGCGTACCGAGGGGGGAGGGCGGGGGGGGGGGGGGGGGCGCCCCCCCCCCCAGAAGAATGGGTCGCGAAATTTTTGAAAGTCACTTATATGGGTTACAAAAATGTGCAAGTGACTTGTTTATTTTAATAATTAAAGTAATTTTTAAAAAATTTTAAAAAATCAAATTAGCCTTGTAAAAAAAATTTTTTCGGGGGCGTGGCTAACGCCACGCCCCCTTTTTCCAGATTTTAGGGGTCGGGGACCCGCAAAAGTTTTGAGAAGCACCCCAAAAATTTTTTCGGAGTGCGTGGCTAACGCCACGCACCTTCTTTAGAAAAAAATTTTTGTCGCGCCCCCCCCCCCCCGAGCCGAAATCCTGGGTACGCCACTGGTATGTACGTATGTGCGGAATAGAAATTTTTATTTCTGAACCGATTTGGACCAAACTTGGCACACATAGACTTCGGGGCAGGGAGCGTGCCATAGACTACCTTTCGTTATCGACCGATTTCAATTTTATCGATTTTTTGCAAAATTTGAGCTACGGGGCTGGGAGTTGGCACAGGGGGGTAGTGAGCATGCTGATTACAAATATGTTATTGACAGGGCCGGGCGGAGCCGGGTTTGCCAACTAGTGCTTAATGTTCTTCACCGCTCCGATATACAAGGCTACATTCTTGGGCAATCATATCGTTCGCACCAAATCTTGCATCACAATATCAAATTCTTCTTATAGTTTGGTCCGCATCAATTCTTCTTGTTTCTCCCTCCCTCTCGTTGAGATTGCTCTTCCGGATAAGTCGCATTGGAGCACCTTTATCGATCTTACGAAAAGAATCCCAACAAAAAACAGCCAGTATAATTACATGCGAACCCTCCATCTCGTTTGAGTTCCCCACAAATCAGGCAGTTATCAAATGCTTCCCGCTAACAGCAACCTTATCAGCGCATCTCACCTTCGGAAATAGTTAATCTGCAGTACAGCAAACTCTCCACAGAAAGATATTCGCCCAGCGCTTACACTCTTCCACAATCTTGTCATTACAAACATCACTGAATTCTTGCCAGATCAGCAATTTACCGAATTATGATCGGCATTTAAAAACTCTCACACCACTTTCAACGAGCATTTGCAGATACACTCCGACTCCTCTTCGTATTCCTCATTCTCGCTTCCCAAAACAGATGAAATCAATCTTAGCTTAGGGTCATTCTTTGCCACATATATCTATCAGCCCTGGGTTGCCATATGCTGCACCATAGTCACCATTAAACTCTT
>CATQJL010000112.1:29591356-29751425 GCA_958299035.1 Cylicocyclus nassatus
ATCATTATTTGTGTAGATATGGGCCTTTCCGGCCGTACAACTACCAATATCATACTGATGTTTCGAAAAAACATCGTCATTTTTACAAAGCAGTTAACGTAGTTGTGTGCGTTCATGTTCGTTTATGTCGCAATTACTCAAATCTGTGACGTAATTGCTTTGGTCAGTAGGTGCTTTACTGACGCATGATAAGGGGCTCGAGGGGTTACCCTGGAAAGAATATTCGCTGAAGGTTGCCCCTTCGTGGGCAAGAAGCAGTGCCTTTGCAACTTATGCCACCATAAAGGGTAATAGGCTGATTGGAAAGGTTAGAAACTAGAATGAATGGTGATAGCACTGATTGCGGGAGCTACGACTAGGTCCCTTTTGTAATGCTTGCGGTCTGGGATACTAACTCTAGGTCCTGGCGCGAGGAGGCGTTCTACACCTGACATGGAATCAACTTCTCATTATTAAGTGGGATTGTAATGGTGTCACTGACGCGAACACAATAAGCTGCGCTTCTTGCGGTGGCGTTGGGGTTGTGTCAGGGGGATGGATGAGGTCCCGAACGAAACTTTTTGATTATGTAATCTATATTTAGCGTGGGGTGTGAAAAAATATCATTGCCAAGGATGAGTTCGTAAGAGTAGTAGAGGGATGACAGGCAGGGCCTTTGGTAAAATGTACTACTGCATGGAGAACGTGCTTTTGTATTTGGATTTTGACGAGCTTACACCCTGAAATTAGTACGTGATTCCGATGGCGGAAGACGAACGCTGCGGGGTCAAGCTGATAGATGTCTAGCGCTGGACAGGGGCCGAGGTCTTTTGCTGCAAGGGTTATGCTGGATCCCGTGCCAATAAGAGCGGCTACGCTTATGTCGTTAACCTTTATTCTAATGTGCGCGGAGATAATATTGTTTAGGCCTGCTACATCGTAGACCTTTGGGAATTTTTGAAGTGGATATAGATCTGTTTGAGGATGCGGGTTCTTCGCCAAATTTTGTTGCGACGCTACGGGTGTGCTGCTTTGGTTGTATATATTGGATAGTAAGGGTATTTGAGTCTTAAGATAGATGAGCAACAAACGTCCCAAGAGTTTAATGGTGACTATGGTGCAGCATATGGCAACCCAGGGCTGATAGATATATGTGGCAAAGAATGACCCTAAGCTAAGATTGATTTCATCTGTTTTGGGAAGCGAGAATGAGGAATACGAAGAGGAGTCGGAGTGTATCTGCAAATGCTCGTTGAAAGTGGTGTGAGAGTTTTTAAATGCCGATCATAATTCGGTAAATTGCTGATCTGGCAAGAATTCAGTGATGTTTGTAATGACAAGATTGTGGAAGAGTGTAAGCGCTGGGCGAATATCTTTCTGTGGAGAGTTTGCTGTACTGCAGATTAACTATTTCCGAAGGTGAGATGCGCTGATAAGGTTGCTGTTAGCGGGAAGCATTTGATAACTGCCTGATTTGTGGGGAACTCAAACGAGATGGAGGGTTCGCATGTAATTATACTGGCTGTTTTTTGTTGGGATTCTTTTCGTAAGATCGATAAAGGTGCTCCAATGCGACTTATCCGGAAGAGCAATCTCAACGAGAGGGAGGGAGAAACAAGAAGAATTGATGCGGACCAAACTATAAGAAGAATTTGATATTGTGATGCAAGATTTGGTGCGAACGATATGATTGCCCAAGAATGTAGCCTTGTATATCGGAGCGGTGAAGAACATTAAGCACTAGTTGGCAAACCCGGCTCCGCCCGGCCCTGTCAATAACATATTTGTAATCAGCATGCTCACTACCCCCCTGTGCCAACTCCCAGCCCCGTAGCTCAAATTTTGCAAAAAATCGATAAAATTGAAATCGGTCGATAACGAAAGGTAGTCTATGGCACGCTCCCTGCCCCGAAGTCTATGTGTGCCAAGTTTGGTCCAAATCGGTTCAGAAATAAAAATTTCTATTCCGCACATACGTACATACCAGTGGCGTACCCAGGATTTCGGCTCGGGGGGGGGGGGGCGCGACAAAAATTTTTTTCTAAAGAAGGTGCGTGGCGTTAGCCACGCCCCCGAAAAAATTTTTTTTACAAGGCTAATTTGATTTTTTAAAATTTTTTAAAAATTACTTCAATTATTAAAATAAACAAGTCACTTGCACATTTTTGTAACCCATATAAGTGACTTTCAAAAATTTCGCGACCCATTCTTCTGGGGGGGGCGCCCCCCCCCCCCCGCCCTCCCCCCTCGGTACGCCACTGGTACATACATACATACATACATACATACATACATATATGCATACATACAGGGCTTTACAACCTGAGTGTCACAGCCGCCCCGCTCGGCCGCCACGCTTAGGGCCGCGCAGCGTTCGTGGCGCAAGCTGCGCGTCGACTGAAGCTTCGCAAAATGCCCGGGCGATGCGCCGCAAACGCCGCGCGCGGCCTGAGCGAGGCGGCCGCGTTGGAGGAGCAAGCGGAGGCTGTGACTCTTATGTTGAAAAGCCCTGTACATATATACACACATTCAGCTTTATATATAAGACTAGCGTGCTTACCCGGCTCCATACATACATATATGCATACATACAGGGCTTTACAACCTGAGTTAACAAACTTACCCGGCTCCGTTCGGCCCTGTCAAAACATGTAATAAAGTTCCCATCCCTATCCCTGTACAGCCTTTCCCTGTGCCCACTTCTAGAATTTCCCGTTCCATGTGTTGTTTTCGAAATCAGCATGCCCACTTATCCCCCTGTGCCAACTCCCAGCCCTGTTGCTCAAACTTTGCAAAAATTCGATAGAATCGATAAAAATAGTCGATAATTCTGGAAAATATTATTCTATTCGGAATCAGCATGCCCACTTACCCTCCTGTGCCAACTCCTAGCCCTGTAGCTCAAACTATGCAAAAAATCGATAAAATCGATAAAAGTAGTCGATAATCTGAAAACTAATATTGTATTCGGAATCCCCATGCTCACTTACCCCCCTGTGCCAACTCCCAGCCCCGTGGTGATCTGCAAAAAATCGATAAAAATCGACAAAATCGATATCGATCGATGAAGAAAAGTAGCCTATGACATCCGCCATCCGCCGCCGGGGCCTGAGTTGTATGTGTGCCAAGTTTGGTCCGGATCGATTCAGAAATGGAATTTTCTATTCAGAACATACGTACAGACATACAGTCGGTACATTTAGCGGTAAATATAGTGTGCTTGCACAGAAGGTGTGCGGTAGAATTGGCGCATGAAGAAATAGCTTCGACTGTGACGCCGGCCAATTGCGCGCGCAAAATACCCGCAGTAGTGGCGTGGCTACTTGTTCACGCGCAAATTTCACCTTATTTCACCTTCTGTGCAAGCACACTATATTTACCGCCAAATCTACTTGACTGTACAGACATACAGACATACAGACAGACAAACAGACATTCAGCTTTATATATAAGATAGCAAGAGTTGGATTTGCAGATGCAGCAGCGATCAATGAAGAGGTGATAGAGTTGATGGATTTGCATAAATTCATGATGGAGTAAGGAATGATGTGCTAAGGCTATTCTGCATATTGTCCTCTATGGCCAATAATTGAGCGGCGAGCTGATTAGTTGTAGTCAATCCCACACGTTGCAAAATAGGGGAATGTATTGAGCAGTACTGGACGGAGCATGGGGGACAAAAGTTCTACAGCATATCCCTGGTCGGTAGGGACGTGGAAGCGTTCACAATCATGGATCTGAGAAGTAGAAGAAGAAAGAGAAAGAAAGCAAATTCTTTAGTATCACTTAGTCATACCTTATCTACCAAAGTGCCTTTCATCGAAGCAACTAAAATGTACTTACATTTCTCTTGGGCCTCGGGTATCCATACCATTGCTGCTCCTTCTTTCGTGTTGCAACTGCCGTCTTCGTAAGAGCATCCTTCTAGTGGGCCTACTGTGCTTTCGATGGCCGTGGATGCACGGTATGCGTAGACGCTTGCCTGAAATGTTATACTAGTAACTACTAGAATGTGTTCTGTATAGCAGTGAAAAGGCGCACTTAGCCAATCAATTTCCAAACTTTACCAACTGCTGAAAGTTTGCCGTGAGCGCAAGATTTTTGACGCACCATATGTTTACATGCGCCGGGGGATACGGTATGCAGCTTGGTTTGGGAGTGTTGAAAGCGGGCTCCAAAGAAGCTGACTGAGTATGTATGTTATATAGGGTGTCCTAATAGTAAGTACACACTTTTCAACCGTTAATATCTCTCTTTCCGCTGTGTCTTTTTCCGCCATTCAAGCACCATTTTATAGAGGAGGCTTTAACTTAGACATACAATATTGAACGAATCACCGATGGCTCCCATCACTGTAGGATTACTGTAGGAACTTCGACAAGGATTTTAGGCCATTGGAAGCCATATTCTGCCTCGAAACAAAACCAAACAAGCCAAACCTTGTACTATAGTAATGGAAGCCGCTGAATTCGAATATGAATTTCCCACTTTATAGTGATGCTTCTTTCCCAAGTTATCCCAGGTAAGCCGTAATAACCGAGTTCTCAGTATTAGTCAGAAATGTGGTTACACCGTTGAAAAAGCTGAAAACACTCGTAAAAAGTTGTATAGTGGGATCAGCGTGCACGAAAACCTTAGTACACAAAATTTCAGATTTTTTGAAGAAAATTTTGCCAGATGGCATAATTCACGATGATTCCACATGCTGGAATTCCTTACCTCCTACAGTAACGAAGAGCAATCGGTGATTCGACCGATACTGTAAATCTAAGTTGAGGCCTCCTCTACAGAATGGTACTTGACTGGCCAGAAAAGACCCATTTGGAAGGGAGATATTGACGATTGAAAAGTGTGTACTTACTTTTAGGACACCCTGTAGTTTGCGTAATAATGCGGCAAACGTCGGCTGTATTTTGGTACCGTATCGTGTTTGGTCTATACACTTTCAGCTTTAAGGGCCTTACGGGAGCAGCCCAGTTTGGGATTATGCTCGCTCAGTCGAGCTCAAATGGTAACTTCCAGTAATTCGATGCGGACCTGTTTGAACATAAGTAAGCTGGCGGCAAGTGTCCTAAGGCTCAAGCGTTAACAAATAGCGCACATATAAATAATCCTTTTGGAGGAGCTGTTACTGATGCTTGATATGTGCTGGGGGTGATTCGTCAAGTTACAGCTGTCGAGTTCTAAACGCTAAGTTTGCGAGCTCGTTATTCCGTTCGATTAGGGCTGCGATGTGTGCATCCTTAGGATCTGAGTATTGGTCGGTCGCCGAATCAAGTGTGGACGCTGCCGTGTCCGATTCAGGCTGCAATGCAAAAGCAAAGTTCTGCCAAATATTACTATAGGGGAAGCTATTGTCTACAGAACGCGACTAAGGGTATTGATGCTGACCCGTGGTATGAACGTTTGGTTTCTGGCGCAAAAATTGCGGATTCGGATTACTTCGTGGTCGCATTAGCCGGCAGGATGCTTGCACATGGCCCATTTGGCCACAGCGATAACATTTAATACTAGAGTTTTATATTGCGCATCCAATTTCGCGAAGGATATTTATACGCGGGCCGCGGCGGATTCCGCAGTTTACCGCGGAAGGTTGGTTGATAATCTCTGGCAGAGTTCCGACTCGCGGTGAGCAAATTGACCGCTGGAGCTGGTAGCGAGTTCGTTGGAAAGATAGTCAGGGAGTTTGCGTAATCATTTAAGAGTGATTCATATGTTAATCTATTTATATACAGAGTGTCCCAAAAAGATGTGCACACTGTTTAATCGTCAATAACTCTCTAGCTTTTAGGTCTTTCACCAAGGTTGAGGTACCATTCTGTAGAGCGAGGTTCAACTTAGATTTGTAGTATGGAGCGAACTGCCAACTGCTCTTCATTACTGTAGGATTACGGTAGGAACTTCGAGGAGGATTTTAAGCCATTAAAAGCGGTATATTGCTTTAGAAAAAAAGCCAAACAGGCTAGAAACTTTTTAATGGGTTAATGGAAGTCGCTAATTCTAAATATGAGAATTGCACTTCCGTACAGTGCTTCTTTCATAAGTTATTTCAGATTTAGGATGGCAACTGTTTCTCCAATGTTCGTCAAAAAAGTGAATTCGTCATTAAGAAAACTCGAGAAACTGGTGGAAAGCTATGTAGTGAAATCAGCACGCCTGAAAACCTTGCTACACAAATTTTTAGAATTTTTAGAAGTTATTTCATCGAGAGGCCTATTTCACAGTGACGCTGTATGCTGAAAGTTCATACCGTAATCCTACAGTAATGAAGAGTGACTGGTGATTCGTTCCATACTATAAATCTAAGTTGAACCCCGCTCTACAGAATGATACCTAAAACTCGGCAAAAGACTTGAAAGCAAGGGAGTTACTAACGATCAAACAGTGTGCACATCTTTTTGGGACACTCTGTATATATAAAACTCAAACACTGTACCGTGTTTGTTAGGATGTTTGTGGCTTATAGACTCCTTTGTATGTGAACCAAAGAGGCTGAATTTTGTTTCCCTATAAACAAGCCACGGCGCAAAAGATAGGCTACTTTTTTCGACAATTCGCTGGGTCCTTCTATCGATTTATTGATTTGTTGCACTCTCAGTAAGGGAATGAAGCTTATCAGCAGCTATTGCCGAACCATTCCTACACTTATGTAAACAAGAGCAGTACGATCCATTGTGAACTTTCGTCATCAAAGCAAGGTCGAAAGCGTTCAGATGTAGATCCTATATATTCTGTCTAAAACTGCGAGATGCATCTTTTGCGGTGCGAGGTAGTAGTGTTGTTAACGCAAGTCAAAGCCTTTTTTGATGCAGATGTGAGCCAATCGCTAAGTTACAAGCTGTCTCAAATTGCGTGCCACACTCTAGCGTTGGAACCTCCGACATGAATTCCAGCCGCATGAGCGTGACTCTCAATCTGAAAGCTTACATCATAATTTTGTTTATTGACTGAAGTCCTTGAGTTTTTTTCATTAGTCTGTTATCCAAATGGCTCACAAGTTGTGAATTACATATCTTTAATGTGGTAGAATGGCTGTTGCTTTGGCTATAAAGATATTCGCTCTCTAAAGCAAGGACAGTCAAAGAAGCACTTACTTATGTCGTAGTACGGGAGAGGAGGGTAGAGTGCGGGAGTTAAAACAGAATAGCCGATTAGCGGCGAAGTACTAGGAAAAATGGTCCTCAGGATAGCAATGGGCGCTACATTATTCGAACGTTCTTCCACCTATATCGCAATGCTTGCTCTTCAAGTTTTTTCACGTCATCCATGTTTCAAAAAGAAGAGAGACAATGCTGTAAAAGTGTACACATTTTATTTTTATTTTTGCAAACAAACTTCAATGATACACTACTGCTTTGAGTGTCACATATATCCAAAGACAGTGAACCCTAAATGATGTTATCCCGGGCAAGGCCGGGTACGACAGCTAGTAACTTATAATAACGGGCTAAGGGTTGTTTACGTTTTTGTGTGTGTGTGTGAATCTCTGTCTGTCACGAAATTCGTAGAGCGTGTTCCAGCCAACGTCCTAATCCCAATTTTTGCGTGGCGCATGCGAGCAGCGTGAAAGTCCACTATGCAAAAGCACGAGCGGATCCGCTGAGTGGATCCCTCAAAAACCGCGCGGCAATCGGACCCACCTGGCTTTTGGTCCCCAAAATTGGGTCCGTAATTCCACTTTTTGCAGGCTCGTGGATGTTTATGGCAAGTAAATGTGCAAACCATGAACTTAGGCCTAAAACAGTGATCAAAAGTCCATTACTTTACAAAAACGGCGCCAAAAAGTATTGGTTGCATAAATGGTCATTTTGCCAAGCTTTTACCAGAGCATTTGATGAGATTTTTGCATCTAAATGTAGCTTATGGTGACTACTGTTCTTATGGCGACTGTTAAGACTGTGGGAAAATCAAAAACGTACAAAATTTTGCTTTGTTCTCCTGCAAAAAAATTTCATCCACGCGAAATCACCGATTTCACATAAAAAGCTTTCGGAATGAGTAGTTGTTTACATTTTGTTTATGATAGTCGGCATTGTTCGGTGAGTTTTAATGCCATCATTATGCGAGAATGAGTAGGGCCTAGATAGTAGAACCAGTGCGAGCCTCTGCGAAGCAGAGGTGACGCACTGGTATGTTAATACTGTAAATAATGCGCTATCAAAAGTGGTTGGATTTGTTGGTCAAACATGGAACTTTAGGGCTGGTTTCAGTCTATCTATGAATTCGTCCAGTAGTCGCTCATTCTGGATATTCTTGGGTTGGCCCTGGGTTACTTTTTTACCAGCTTATTGACCCTTTCTGCAAAATCCCTAACGCTTTCTGTCTGCCCTTGCTTACATTCGGAAAGTTGCTGTCGAGCAAAACTTCGAAAACTGATGGACCCAAAGTGCTCTTTAAGACGACTTACTATTTTATCGTAGGAGTTCTTGTCCGTATCTGGCATATCCCCTACTAATCGCGGGCTTCGCCATCAAGAAAAGCCACCAGAGTGTTAGTCATCAATTGTTCTGGAATAGGAGGATTGGTCACGCGGATAGTGTCCTCGAATCTCCTTAGCCAAGCTGCAAATTCTTGGTTATTAGTACCGGAGAAAAAATTTATTGTTTTGGGCGCGAGCTGCCCGAAGGCTAGGCCGTTGAAAGTATTAGGAGATGATTCCCCTGAGGGGGAAGACATTTCCCTGGAGACTGCCGAGTCTGAACGTTTGCTTACTAGACGGAGGATCAGAGGACTCGAAAGTTGCGTGGATAATGATGTAACTCGGTTATGACGCTGAAAACGCGCAAGAGGAATACTGTATGAAGCGAATGTAGGAGGGGAGATACCCTCACTACGCTCTGAACACAAAGAAAATGAATGGTGTAACTCCGGCATCACGGCATATATAGATACAAGTCTGTGAAAGGTTGTGATATTTTGAGAAGCTCGAGTTATCTGATGGTATTTAGCATAAGCATGGGAAAGCGGAGGCAGCGATGTTTTCTAGATGCTATCGCTTGGGATTGCTACAGCGGGCTACAGTACGATTACGAGAAAGTTCATGCAAGACAACAATTCAATTCAAATTGCGACTGCGAGGAATAGCTACAAAAGTTGCGCAAGGCTTAAAATTCAAACTGCAGTTGATACGCCTTTCAATGAATCACGCGCGTGTAAACAAAGAGCTCTGCCCGGAAGCTTTTGATGCTTTGAATGCGCGTGCTCGCTGTAGAACCGTATTGGTTCTTTGTTCAGCGAGGAGCATGGTGAAGAAAATTTGAAATTCAGCTGCATAGCGAACTGAATTTACTTGAACAAAATATGCAGAACAGTAGACAGAATACGTCTTGTGCTAACTGCGCAAAAGTAAAACCGGTTTATTTCTCCTGGTCCCTTACGGCGTCGAGGATAAACTTACTGGGCACCCACCGTCGTTCCTAATCCTTATTTCACCGACGTGACAACTGCAAAAAAAGAGAACGATTTACAAGGGAAAATCATAGGTGATCTTGGGTGGCCAGCCCAAGCCTACAGACTCGCCTAGGTAAAGCCTTACTCCCCGGTTGAGGCTGACCCATCTCTCAGGCTATTCCTGCGAGGTTCACACTACTGAGAGAAAGGTTGGTAAAAACGCGAAGCGTTCTGAAGCCCGCTGTCGCCAAGCGACAACAAGAAAAAAACAAGTAAATATCCGACGTTTGCAAGATACCGTACTCTCATACTTGCAAACTTTACTTCAGGCTATTAAAAACAGCGCGACCGATAACTCAGGGTGGCAGCTGCGCCAGATGGCAACTTCGATCCCGACCATGAGAAGCTTCATTTGGTGTTCATTCGGATGCGCTCCGCGCGCTTGCTTTATCACTTGCTTTATCGCTTTGTTTGATCTTCTTGATTATGATAACTATCCTCCAAGTGTTGTAGTTTAATTTGCATTTAGTTCTCTACTGAATTTGCAAGACAAATTTAAAATAAGCTAAAACTCAAGTATTTCGGAGAAATTGAAAAATATCATTGAATCACTTTTAATCGCATACTTTTGTGTAATCATTATTCCTGAATGTCATTACTATTTTGGAATTTCACAATCTATTGTTATGTAGTTTTAGAGACATGTTGCGTTATTTGTTTATTGTTTGTTTACCTTTAGTAAACGGTTCAATTACCCAAGTTTGAGTTGAGGTACGCGTTGATACAGTCAGCCCGCGTGGCATCTAGATTATCGTTGGTATTAGAAGTTTATCGTTCTGAATATACCTCGTAACCTCAACTACACCCACACTCGCTGCTACCACTAAAGGAACCACGATCAGCCTCTCTCTGATCGGGCCTTATAACTTGTCCCCACTAATTAACTAGCTGTACAGCAAATCAACACATCAACGAGATGTACATTTATGGGCAAGCATGGAACGACAATACATCAACATTAACAAGAACACGATTGAGATCAACTATTATAGAAGTGAGGATCCTGAATGAAGCACGAGGATTGGGATTTATTCTTACCGTCCGTTACTTTTTGTTATAATAATACCGTCAGCGACGTCACCAACGAATCACGACTATTTCCTCATATTTGGCAGGGATCCAATCTTTGCTGTAGACCGCATACTTAATCTCAGCACCCCCCCCCCTCAACCCATTCCCGCTGCAGACTAAGCATCTGAGTACAAAGCGCAGTTAGTATCAGCCTTGCAAGCGGCATGGTTTAACACCGCCCAAAAGCCCGCGCTATAAGCAGCGTACGAAGGAACAGTACGACAAAACAGCAAACCCATCTCAGGGTTGTTTCAGACTGCCGCACTGACTGCAGCAGACTGCAGCAGACTGCAGCAGACCGCAGCTGACTGCAGCTGACTGCAGCAGACTGCATGACCGCACTGACCGAAGGGCCGCACAGGTCGCTGTATCCTTCCGTGAAGGTGGAGAGGATAAACAGTTGTAGCCCAAACAATCAACAACAACATATTTCCTAGATCCAAAAGACAACACGAACGAAAATAAAACAGGTACATGCAATAAAGGGAGAATCAGAACGAATACAAGCATACCAATGAAAAACATTTGCCAAAATTCGATTGAAAAGAGTAAGTTAGAACCTATGAACTTCCTAGGCGTAAATCACGGTGTTTTGACATAATCGCAATTGTTTTCTCTCTTACGAAAGCATGCAGTCGTGCGGCCGCTGCGGTCAGTGCGGTCAGCTGCAGTCTGCTGCAGTCTGCAGCAGTCTGCAGCGGTCAGGGCCCGGCACGAGGTCGGCAAATGACAAGCTGGAAATCGTTTTGGGGCCAAAAAGCAAAGGGGAAATCGTTTTTGCCGGGTCCGGGGCGGAGCCCCGGAAAAAAAATTGGCAGTTCATGCTCGCTACTTATCTTGACATGTTATGTGCCTCAACAGGCGAACACTGGAGTTCGCGCGCGTCAAACCGCGCCGTCGCTAATTGCCGCACGCGCGACGTCGCCCAAGCGATGCTATTTGTAACAGCATGCATGACTAGTTCTCAATGTATGTGTAACGATATGACACCAAATTTTGTATGCGAACGAAGAGAGGCTAGTGGAAACATAGTATGAAAAATTATTTAAAACTTATGTGAACGGAACGAGTAATTAGCATTTTTTCCGAGAATTTCGCAAAACTGGTAAATGAAGATGTGAATTCAAACGGCTCGTTTAAACGCGCAGATGAACGATATGGTATGAAACTTGGTAAGTAAATGCACACGGGCTTGCAGGGCTTAACTGAGGAGTTTCATTGAAAAATTATGTGACTGAAGGTTGTGGCAAACTTTTATCTGAAAATTTTGCGCTACCAAAGGAATGGAAAAATGGCTCGCTTGCAACGCAGAGGTAACGAAATCGCGCGGGATTCGGTGTGTATATGCGCAATAGGACTAAGTAATAAAGTATGAAATATTATGAAAAACTTATGTGAATGAAGAGTTTCCTTAACTAATTTCCAAATTAAGTCGGCATTTGCCGACCTAATTCCCACCTGAGGTCGGCAAAACTCTCAATTCACATAATTTTTTCAAAATTTTTACATAAATCTGTTGTACACCTAAAGTTTACTACATGGTGAAATTTTGGTTCCGAAGCTCCTCCTCTTGTCCTTGTTAGAGCCCAAAATCGCATCAGCAGCCTAGCTTTCTAAGATGGAAAGCGCGCCCCAGTAAATCAATACGCGCGGAAACGGCGTCTCTCATTCCTATGACTGCGTTTCTTTGATATTTTCTCATTCCTTAATCATTTTTCTTGCTTATTTTTCTTCCTGTTTCCTATCTTGATACAGCTGAGGAGTAATTTGAGGAATTTGAGCAATTTGGGCGCTTTTGAGCGCTTTTGGGCGAAGTGTGGCCGGTAATCTCGTCGCACAAGCACAAAACGTCATTTTTGGGCTCAAGGGGGTATTCGTATAATTTATTGGGATCAAACGGGAATTCGTTTTGGAAAACCCCGTTTTCCCACCTCGTGCCGGGCCCTGGCAGCGGTCAGTGCAGTCAGCTGCAGACTGCTGCAGTCAGTGCGGCAGTATGAAACAACCCTCAAATCCGTCAAGGCGATCTCGTGCATTTTAAGAATTTTTCGAACAAGCAAGGCCTAGCTTGTAAGTTATGCCTTCCGTGGATAGGGCAATTCCGGGTAAAAGTAAAACACCCCCATGCAGTAATAATCAGTATCACTGCACCTACATCTAAGCCTCGCACAGTACACTTGAATCAAATAAAGAAAATTATAGATTGTACAGGACCTGCGGCGACACAACCAACTCTTCCAGAGGAAGAACGGTTTTTAACACAATTTTCAAAACGTCATCTCGTCGTAAGCGACTACTCAGAACCAACCATTCGATCAAGCCCTCAGAAATCCCACAGCCATCACATAATTACAATCTCCGACCCAAGTCCAAACATTTCTGATTCCTCTCCTTTTCAAGCTGCTTTTGTATTCATCCCTTCCTCTCGATTCGCTCGAGTTCGTAATTCCATGCTGTAATCGCGTCGTTTCTTGTTCGCATATACCGTACACTCATTGCCTGCTGATACTGCTCATTGCAGGTAATGAATGCCCATGAGCGAAAACAGTATTCCAGCGATCCTAAAATGAGCGTCGCCTCCAAGGAGGAACCCTCAGTCAAACACTCGGTTTCCGAACCATCTAATCTCGCCCTGTATGGTTCTACAGCCCCGACAACATCTCGGGACGAGACGAACTCAACCAGCAGGGAACGAGCTCCCAGCCGACTGTACTCCACTCAATGGATACACAGCCGCAAGTTTCCCGTTCATTTGTCCACTCAAGTTACAGTCAGCCGAGAACCCCTCGTAATGAGAGCGATTCTTCTGACGACGACAGCAATCCATGTGAGTCTCACATGAGCCTCGAAACAGAGGTGGCTGAAACTCAGCTTTATGAGCTGATGCAGACAACATCCGCTCCTGCTCAGCCAATTGCCTCTACCAAGTAATCGGCTAAATCATAAACCAGAAAGACTAAGGTCATAAGATCTCGCAGTTATTCACGATCCCCGTCAAGCTCTGACGATGATTATCCTGTGAAAAAAATCAAAACTAAGCGAACCTGTCTCAGGTTCTTTGATTACACTGGTGCAAAGGGCGTCCATTCATCCACCCGACCAGGGGAAGGTCATCCGGACAGCCCTCTCCAAGACATATGCGCCTTCGCAGAGGGAACTTACGCATAAGCCTCCAAGGCCCAGTAGGGAAACCGAAGTGTTCTACTCCCACCCATGGTCACCTCACCTCCGGGAGAAGTTCACACCCATTGTCTCCCCATGCTACGATTCCAACTTGCCCGAGAGCAATTTTGAAAGATTCCAATTTCAGGATACAGCGGTTTAGTTGATGGACTTTTCCCGGAACCTTCTGAAGCAATTCCTCGATGCGAGAAGCCCGTCTGCAACCTAGAAGCAGTAGGCTCTACAGCCATTGAAGATTTCAGGGACAGACACAATGCCGAGGAGATAATCACCATGCGCAGTAATAACATACCTCTTCCGGTCATACCAAACGCGCAACGTGCATGCCGGAGGAGGCCATTCAAGCCGTACATGGCCTAGTTCTTGACAATAAGATAGCTCCAGTTCTTTATCGTGTATCTGCGTTTTACAGTAGCGGAGTCAAGCTGTCGTCCGTGCACATAGAAGTCACCTTCCCGGATAAACTCGACCTCCACATGGTCCAACGCGATACAGTTGGAGTTAACATTAAAACAGGTAAGCGAGGCATTGATATCACCAAAATGATCATCGGTGACCTGGTTTGAGTATAATACCCTGGCTCCTACGGTCAAGTTCATCACAACAAAAATGCCCTTGCCTTGTACGGAGAGGAAGCAATCCACGTGAGGCAACCGAACGTCTGGCACATAGCACGTTTTGCGCTTATTCACCGCGAGCTCACTCCAACACTGGGGTTCGTGACATCCATCACATCAAGGCAAAATGGCACATTTCCCATATACATGCAAGGACACCGTCAAGTTATTTTGAACCGAAATAGACGCCAAAACCCAAATTACTCCCACAAAATTCGCGCAAACTCCTTTATAACCGCGCCATTTCGCCCCAGACAGCTCGTACATGGTATTCGCCTGTAAACCAACCGATGGCGCAAGAGAACTGACATTGTACATGGCCGAGATTCAGGATTTCCCCAGTCCATTTCCAACCTCATTCGACATCAGAATCACTTCCGCGGAACATCAGCGGCCAGTACAAGATATAAACTGCGGGACTTTACCATGTTTGATAAACGCCCGACCGAGGTCATCAATTTTTAGAGCCATTATGCAGTACAGCCTCTGGTACAATAGCGGCCGTCGTGGTTGATAGCACTGTTACGGTAGTCCAGTCAGCAGTTTGGAACTCTCCCGACCTTAACCGCTACCCAGTAGCGGTGCAGTTCACTATTCCGGTAGATAAGAAAACCGGTTGAGCAGTCTGACACCCCATCCAAGGTGCCTACGAGGCCGATATCTTGAAAGGTGAGATTACAAGTGTTGTCAAAGATGGCGAAACTCTCCACATTAGCGTTAGGCTAGATATCGCTGACGATGTGAGATGTAGAATATATTTTCTTAATTCACCCTCGGGCGCATAGCAGTAGCGACATTCCTCTCTAGTACTCCATCCAGTACCAACCCAGTACTGGCTATGATGGAGCATTCGCTCCTCTCCAAACTAATTAGGTCGGATAGCCTCGGATGGACGTCAGCCCGTGCGCTCCTTTCGGCTGACATAGTCCTCACTAGTCAAGGCGACTATGAACATGTATTCGACAGATATAGCCGAATCGCTGATTACATTAAATGAGGATCAACTCGGCGCTCTAAACCTTTTCAAGTGCCAATACCCAATAGCCGCGGTCGACAGCGCATATGGCGCAGGAAAAACCTTGGGCACAGCAGTCATGGCCAAGGATGCAGTCAAGGACGGTCAGAAAATCCTCTAGTCACTGCGGTGCAAAATAGTGCAATAGACGTTATCGGCGCGAAAATTCAACAACTTGCGGACACAAACGTACGCGCAGTTCGATATGTTATCGAAACCCTGGCCAATGACACACTTACCACCTCTCCGTTCGCCACCCAAACGCTCATGGAGAACTTCCATGTCACCCACAGGGATCTCCTGTTTGACGCCCTGTACCGCAAATTCGAGAACTTCTCCAGGGCCAGACAGCAGTTGCGTGAGTTTGTATTTTCCGGAACGGATCGATTTATAGTTATAGTGTGGACCCCCCCGGCCAGCTTCCCATAGGCACCTGCGCGACGCACCCGCAACGCACGCCTTCAGTGCGTCTCCTGTCCTAGCTTCTGATGGAAATCCTCCTTTCTCTCTCTTTTTTTTTGTTTTTGGTATACTATATTCTCTCTATTTTAGGTATAAACAATTCGCGATGAACGGTGACGAGATTTCACGTGCTCTAATAGTTCTAAGAGCTTCAGCCTTGTATAGTAGTCTTGTGTTTTCCCTTTTTTCTCTGAAAAATTGAGATAATTGGATATTAAGATAATATTTTTTCAAAAGCTTCTTTTATACAATAAGAGTTCGTTTCGGTTTGATGTGTTTGTAGACAGTGTCTCAAGCCTAAACTGAGCCTTCCGAGAAGCCAACAGGCATTTGAAATACCGAAATATCCACTTTTTTGAATCTTTGACCACTCTAGTTCCTACGTTTACGAAGAGAAACGTTTTAAGGATGCTGTTGTTCTTTAAATTTTCCACGTATAGTTATTACAACTTATTTATCAGCGCAAGTTCGGAATATGCATCCATTGATTGAATTTGAGGTATTCATGGAAGGTGCCTGCGTTTCTTTCTTGCATACGTCTCTTTCGAAGGAAACCTAGAGGTTTCCACTTTACATTTTTCTCCTTTGTGAGCATAAATATGCTCTACTGCTCATGAGTGAGGCAAGAGGCATGGAGAAGGGTGCGCGCTGCGTGCGCGCTGCGGAAGTACCTATGGGAACCTAGCCGGGGTCCACACTATACCAGTGAACATAAGCGCCTTCTGTTCTTGGAAGAACGGACTTCTACAAATATTCAGGTATTAATCAGTTAATTTTTACGTTTGTATAAACCAAATATGTTCTTATGCACCGTATCCTCCGCACTAAATCTCACCTTCAAGCGAGGAACCTGGCGTAGGATAGGGAACTCGTGGTCATCCGTTCTCATAGACGAAGAGTCCATGGTTCCAGAAGCTGCACTCATGGCCCTCATGTCACGATTCCAGCATGCATGCTGCACTGTTATAGGAGATAGCAAACAGCTCCCGCCATATATCGGCACGCAAACGATACCTTTTGCAGTGGACGTCAGCGCTCGGTCCTTGACATAGTCACCAGCAAGCAAGGCATGCCTTCGTGTACCATTCGCACCGTCTACCGCCCCCATGTCGAAATGATGCATCACAACTCAGAAATTTTCTACGGCAACACCTTAGTATGTGGAACACCGCTCGAGCAGCGCCAGCTTTTACTTGCACACACCCGCATGCCCAACGCCAAAATACCGGTCACATTCGTGAATGTACCATCACAGTCCGAGCAGTCACTTACAGGATCGCACAGCAACATCATAGAAGCCAATGCATCGCACATGTCATCGCACGCATGCTCATTACCAGTGGCATAGCACCAAGGAATATACTTGTTAAACCAAAAATACTCTTGCGATAACATTTTTCAGGGATCCGGAATCACGGTGGGCACAGTAGATAGCGCCCAAGGAGTTGAAAAACCTATCGTTATCCTCTGCACACACGCACGCACATAGAGCCATCAGCCAAGCCCACTTCTTCTCCGACCCAAAGCGGCTCAACGTGGCCTTTTCGCGCGCTCGAGACGGTATGTTCGTCCTAGGCGCCTTAACCTTTTTGCAGAACGCCCCAACATGGACTGAGGTCATCCGATGGCGCACCCAGAAGAACCTTATTCACCTCCTGCACTTCTTAGACGCCGCAACAATACATCCACTACGTCTCTAAATCCGAGGACGGGCTTGCGTAAAGGGGGGAGATGTAAGAGAGCGCAGGGTGAGTAACGAGATTTCTCGGATCTTTTCAAATTTCCAGCTATTACGTAGGTTTTGTGTTTATTCTCCCAGGCTCTCTCCCTGCTCTTTGCTTACAGATCGGTGGTGCGATTACTTGACGAGCAGGGCATAAGGACTGGAGGCGGAACGAACGGCAGTATGGTAAATGGACGTCTGGCGACGTGTCGTCTTTGGGTCGCCAGACCCGTCTCTCGTGTTTCATTCAGGATCCTCACTTCTAGTTGATCTCGATCGTGTTCTTGTTGATGTTGATGTATCGTCGTTCCATGCTTGCCCATAGATGTACAGTTGTGGCAGTGGATGTAGAAAAATTCGGCGAATTCGCCAAATTCTCCGATCCGCCGATGTCGCCGACTTTGCGTCTTTTTGCCATAACTCCCTTCATTCTCAATGAATTTCAAATTTGAAGGCAGATTTGGATTTCAGCTCGCTGAGACGAGTCTTTTCATATATCGAACTGCTGTAACCGGCTCGGTCACGGTAAGTGCATGGTAGGAACTCGTTGCATCCTGTGGTGGTGTTTTCTAGAGTGTGTATTTCAGCGCATAATGTAGGCAAAGGTTTAAGATAAAGAGCATTTGATGGAAGAGTTTCTGCAGAGTGTTTCCCAGCAGAAAACCATATCCTTTTTTGTAGTGGAAAAAGGAGAAAGGGGTACGTGAACTTAGTAAATATACATGAACCACACCGTCAAACAAACATTACTATACAGCATTATGATTAGCAAAACAATTACAATTTTTGTAATCAGCATGTCTGTTGCTTTATATAACCACTCACGGTGGAATTTCGACGAAGTGTGCGATCCTTACATTTTGGGCAAAATTCATGAGGACGTGTTTTCGTAAGCTCGTAACTCGGCGATGTTAATAGACTGGAGCCTGAATCACGCTTTAAAAAGCATGTCTCCGTCTACTTTTCACCGCTAGATTATCTACGGAAACAGCTCTTTCCGATTCATCTTACCCTATTACATTACCCTATTATATCAAACCAGTGCGTCACCTCTGCTTCGCAGAGGCTCGCACTGGCCCTACTTTCTGTATGCCTTGCTCATTCCCGCATAATAGTGACATATTGAAACTTACCGCGCTATGCAGGCTATCACGAATGAATTGTAAACAACTACTCATTCCGAGAGCTTTTTTGTGTGACATCGGTATTTTCGCGTGGATGAAATTTTTCCGAGAAGGATAAATGCAAATTTGAACCGATTTTTGGACTTTTTATGGTTTAATAGTCGCTATAATGACGATGATCACCGTGGGCTACATCTCTGTGCAAAAATTTTCCCAAATGATTAGGTAAAATCGTGGCAAATTGATTTACGCAACTGATTTTTCTCGGTGCCATTTTTGTAAAGTAATCAACTTCAGTTCAATTTTTTGGGCTAAAGTCCATGGCTTGCACATTAGCTTGTTAATCATATCCATGACTTTGCAAAAAGTGGTGGTACAGGCCCAATTTTGCTGTTCAGAAGCCAAGTGGATCCGTTTGCAGCGCAGTTTTTGAGGGATCCAGTTAACGGATCCGCTCGTGCTTTTGCATAGCGGACTTTCATGCTGCTAGCATGCACTGTGCAAAATTTGGGCTTAAGAGGTTGGCTGGAATTCGCTCTACGAATTTCGTAACGGACAGACACACACACACACACACACACAAAAACACGTAAACAACCCTTAGCCCGTTATTATAAGTTATGATATTCAAGTGTGATAGCGGCTGGGCCACAGGGTTGCAAAGAGGCGTCTACAGAAAAAAGTGAAGTCTGCTGAAGCAGATCATTGTCATGCGGTGTGTCATTTTGCTCACATAAGCAACAAGACATGGTGATTACAAAGATTAAATTGTTTTGCTAATCGTAATGCTGTATAGTAATGTTTGTTTGACGGTGTGGTTCATGTATATTTACTAAGTTCACGTACTCCTTTCTGTTTTTCCCACAACAAAAAACGATATGGTTCTTTGCTGGGAACACTCTGCAAAAAGCTCCCATTAAACGCTTTTTATCTTAAACCGTCTCCTACATTATGCGCCGAAATACACACACTAGAAACGCCACCACAAGATTCAACGAGTTTCTACCATGCACTTACCGTGACCAAGCCGATTACAGCAGTTCGATATATGAAAAGATTCGTCTCGGCGAGCTGAATCCGAATCTGCCTTCTACTTTGAAATTCATTGAGAACGAAGGGAGTTATGGCGAAAAGACGCAAAGTCGGCGACATCGGCGAATCGGCGAATTCGGCGACATCGGCGAATCGGCGAATTCGGCGACATCGGCGAAATCGGCGACATCGGCGAATTCGCCGATTCGCCGAATTTTTTCACGTTTCACTGTCATAACTGTATATCTCGTTGACGTGTTGGTTTGCTGTACAGCTGAGGCTAGTTAGTTAGTGGGAGCAAGTTATAAAGCCCCATCAGAGAGAGGCTGATCGTGGTTCCTTTAGTTTATCTAAGCTGTAAACAAGTAAGTTTTTTCATAATGCGTTGCAGCATAATCTCCCTCATTCTTCTTAACTTGTAAACTGACACATCATTGTTTCAAACGAAAAAGTGGTCAGGGGTACTTTTTCATTTTCAACAACGATATGATGGTTTCCCGTCTTCGTCTCATCAAACAAAGTATTATTTTCATTACTCTAATTGATAGCAAAACAGTAATGTTAACCAGCTGGAAACTTTGTTGTTTGGTTGAGAATGAACAAGCATGAACAAGTATGGTTTTCCGAAAGTTGCTTGCTTGTTTCATGATTTTGTACGACCGATTGAACTGAATGGCGGTAAGGAGATGACCATGTTCACCACGATGTAATCATGATTGAACCATCACATCATCCATTGGTTTCGACTAATACTACCACTCCAGGGGCGGTATGCATCAATCTCCCGTTTTGAAAGCGGACGATCATTTTCAATAGAAAATGATCTCCCGGCCGGGTTGTCCGCCCGACCCGTAATGTATGAACTATTGAAAATAATCGCCCGCTTTTAAAACGGGAGATTGATGCATACCGCCCCAGATAAGTAACGTCCGTGTCAAGTCCTTTATCAAATCTTTGTGTCCATCATTCAGGCTTTGGTTATACTTATCCGTGTTACCCGTGTCACCGGTGTTACCAGTGTTACTCGTGTACTAGTCTTATCCCTGTTACTTGTGTTACACATATTACCCATGTTACTCGTGTTACCAGTGTTACTAGTGTTGCTAACGTTAAGGGCCGGGCATACTTCAGCGATTTCAGTTGCGACGCGATTTGGCAATTCGCCAGAGGTCTTCAGAAACACTAACAAACTGCACATGCATAGTGCGTATAACTTAAGTGGATTGGTAAAATGCCATGTCTTCTGTACATTCAAAATTTGCTTACAGTGAGTTATAAACAGTTGGGATATTGCCAAATCGCGTCGCGACTGAAATCGCTTGAAGTATGCCCAGCCCTTTACGCTTTTATTGCTGTTAAATAGTGAAATGATCACAATACAGTCTCATTTCAAAACGCAATATCACTGACTGGTTAGTGACACAAATAACACTAGTAACACTAATAACACGAGTAACACGAGTAACATTAGTAACACCTGTAACACGGATAACACGGGTAGAGTGCCCTAAAATCTCACAGATAAGTCCTCCCATCGGATACTGTCTACAGAGAGGTCCGCCGTCAGATAGGTCCCATATTTTGACCCTAGTGAGTCCCTTCAGATAAGTCCGCCTTCAGATAACTCCGCTTTCTTTCCATTGAATCTACCCTGAAATCTTATCAGATAAGTCTGGACTTATCTGATGAGAGGACTTATCTGCAAGATTTTTGGCGGTGCGTGAGCGCATTCTCATCGATTTTTCTTGTCAAAAAAGCGGACTTATCTGTAAGATTTTAGAGTATGGCCAAAGTCTTAGAGATCGGAGCTGGCTGTAATGGTAGTGCCACTTTGAAATCCATGTCGAATGAAATGCTCTTATATTTATTCAAATGTTTGACTATATGCTTCTTCAATATCTCCTCAAAAAGTCTGGCGAAAATAGAAGTAACAAGTCGAAAATTTTTTGAAGAACTGTACGGTTTCTTTTCGGTATTGGTATATCATATGAAGCTTTAATAAAATTCAAGCTGCATAAAGGTTAAAGAGGTCCGGCTATAATGTGTGCTACTGAGTTTATGAAATGTAATGGTAACAAATCCAAAGTGAGTGAAGTTGAGTGAGGCCAAGAGATCAGCAAACCGTAGCTATAATCGCCAGAAAAAAACAGGTTTTTCCTTCATTGCAGGAAAACACGGAAAATATGAACTGAAATTCGTGGAGGCACTTTCTTGGAAGTTATTTTCAAAAACAACAGCAAAATGTTCTGCTTTCAAAATCATCAGATCAAGGACCCATTGTCGTCCACAATTACTCCGATCTCGCTTTTTGCCTAAGTTTAGAACTGATCTCTGAAAAAAATGAGGCTCTTTTTGCGACTGGACTACTACTTTTCCTTTCAGCAGAAGTGTTGTATTAGGTTGTTCCCAAAAGTTCTGTCGTTTTATTTTCAGAAATTTGTAACTTTCTTTATCTTGACGAATTTGCTTCCTTCCAACTTTTTTTGGAAAGAAGAAATCCTCCTCTTGGTATTAATATTTCGACGAGCTTCTAAAGTGCGGTTCATAATTATACGAACACCCAAAATTTTGTAAGTTTTTGGACTTTTTGGGAGAAACTCAAAAAGCCGTTGGTACCACGCGATAGAACACAGCCGAAAACGGTATATGATCCATAAAAATGGAAATTGATGTCAATCTTAGGAGTGCTTTTGCGCCTAATGTGAATTTTTAGCGGTTCATACTTATACGAACACCTCAAACAAAAGTCCATTTCTCATTCAAGATTGCAATTATTTAAGTCCAAATTTTTTTGTAGAGTTACAGTAACAAAGTCTGACATATCTGCTACACACTGAATCCAGTGCAGTTTAAAAAAGGGCCGTTAATATTTTCAGAAAGCTCTCAATGCTTTTGGAGTGAGTGCGCTCAAAAAACATCCGTTCTTCTGTGGTTTACCTGCTCTAATTAGCTTCTACCAAAGTTATGAGATAAATAAGCTGTTTTGATAGGTATTTTGTTTGACGCTTGGAAAATTTTTGCGTCTTTGTGCCGTTTTTTAACCAAATTCCAACCTTACCACAGAGTTAGCACGATTTCGAGCCTCAAAACTCAGCTTCTAAAGTCGTACAATGAAGTAAGCATATAGTATGTAGAAGTTCACAAGACTGTATATTTGGCTAGAAAAAATCAGCAGCTTTGAGCGCTTGTTTTGGCCACGCAGACGTCCTTTCACCAAAAACACTGTTTTTACTATTGCAATCACACCTCTATTTGGTTTGTAGCTCCACAGCCTCAAGATCAGTTCTACAAAAAACCCAAAAACTTTGGCACAGAAACATCATCATGCAAACAATGCAGCTGCTTCATATCAAATGTTTGCGCAAGAGAGAAGCTGAGTTTTGAGGCTCGAAGTCGTGCTAACTCTGTGATAAGGTCGGAACTTGGTTGAAAAACGGCACGAAAAAGCAAAGATTTTCCAAGCGTCAAACAAAATACCTATCAAAACAGCTTATTTATCTCATAACTTTGGTAGAAGCTAATTAGAGCGCGTAAACCACAGAAGAACGGATGTTTTTTGAGCGCAATCACTCCAAAAGCATTCAGAGCCTTTCACTGGGTTCAGTGTGTAGCAGATACAGTGACCGCCAAAAAGTTGCGGACAAACCCCTCTCCCTTTTTCATCGTTCTTTTTCAGAAGGAAAACAGGGATGAACAAATGTAATAATTGCACGAGGTGATAGAGCTCTTCAAGATCTACAACCTATACTTTGAGCTTTTTGAAAAACATGTGTTCTAAAAATTTTAAGAATCTTTTTCTAAAAAAAGTCCGAAAATGACCGCGTCACAATGTCGCGGACAATAATTTTTCGAACGCAAAAATCTTCTTTTGAGCCCTATTTCAAGGCGAACACGAGTTATCCGAACGGGTAAGCATACTACTATACAGAGCTCGTCAAGAACTACGCACTGGTTATGGTTGCTTCTCCAAAAAACGCAAGCTTGAGTTTTATTTTGCTTTTTTCAAAATATAACTTCCAATTTCCTTTATCAAGCCAAATTTCTTCCCACGGAAACCTGTTCAAGACATCCCAACAAAGCCAACTGGATAAAACAGATGCTCTTTGCCATCCTCTATGCATCGGACGTGTGTAGATGAGTTTCTTGGCTGAAAATGGCCCTTGGCAGTGCTTGCACATGACCCCACCTGCACCTCACCACTGACTTGTACTGCTTTGCAGGCTTGTAACTCGGCCTGTCAATATTTGAGTTTGCAATTAGGCTCATTCGAAAGAGCGTGACTTCCTGGATACAACGATATGCAAGTGACCTGAGTTTAAATAATTCCAGAGATTTGGCGGATGGAGTGAAAAAGTGCAGCCTTAGAGGTGATTAGAGTGAAGGCTCTTATGAACACCAGAACAGTCTTAGAGCTTCGAAATGGATCTATTACAAGAGAATTGACAGTTTTGAACTTCCAGGAAAATTGGAAATTGGTAGCAAAAGGAGCTCTCTTCAACTTCAGCTGAAAAGTGCTTAGCCTGCAACTGAAGCTGCCCTCTTCCACCCCATCTGCCAAATCTCTGAGATTGCTCAAAGTGAACTTATTTGCATACCATCGTGTAGAGGAAGTCTCGTATTTTCGAATGATCCTAATTGCAGGCTCAAACATTGACTGCAGGCCGAGTTACAAGCCTGCAAAGCGGTACAGGTCAGTGGTGAGGTGCAGCTGGGGTCATGTGCAAGCACTGCCAAGGGCCATTTTCAGCCAAGAAACTCATCAGCACACATCCGATGTAGAGGACGGCAAAGAGCATCTGTTTTATCCATACGGCTTTGTTGGGATGTCTTGAACAGGTTTCCGTATGAAGAAATTTGGCTTGATAAAGGAAATTAGAAGTTATTTTTGAGAAAAGTAAAATAAAACTTAATCTTGGGTTTTTGGGGAAGCAATTATAACCAGTGCGTAGTTCTTGACGAGCTCTGTATACTAGTATGCTTACCCGTTCGGATAACTTGTGTTTCCGCTTTGAAATAGGGCTCAAAAGAAATCTTTTGCGTTCGAAGGATTATTGTCCGCGACATTGTGACGCGGCCATTTTCGGACTTTTTTTAGAAAAAGATTCTTAAAATTTTTAGAATGCATGTTTCTCAAAAAGCTCAAAGTGTAGATTGCACGTCTTGAAGAGCTCTATCGTCTCGTGTAGTTACTACATTTTTTCATCCTTGCTTTCCATCTGAAAAAGAGCGATAAACAAGGGAGGGAAGCTTGTCCGCAACTTTTTGGCGGTCACTGTATGACAGACTTTGTTACTGTAACTCTACAAAAAAATTAGGCTCAAATGATTGCAATCTTGAATGAGAAATGGACCTTTGTTTGAGGTGTTCGTATAATTATGAACCACTAAAAATTCGCATCATGCGCAAAAACACTCCTAAGATTGACATCAATTTCCATTCTTATGGATCATATACCGTTTTCGGCTGTGTTCTATCACGTGGTACCAACGGCTTTTTTGTTCCTCCCAAAAAGTTCGAAAAGTTACAAAATTTTGGGTGTTCGTATAATTATGAACCGCACTTTACCATACAGCTTCTACTCACTGCAGAGAAAAAATTGAAAAGGAAGACCCAGGCTTCGACCATTTTGAGTTAGATCGCCAAAAGTCGCAATGCTGCAGAAAAATCTGAAATCGTTGTTACACAGGTTTTATGACCTACTCTTTGCGACAGGAAAAAATTTGTGCTGTTTGGGCGTTTCTACGAGAAGTTATAAATTTTGAATCTACAATAAATAACGCCGAAATTGGTCGATTTGTCACTTTTCGCGAAAATCGTAACTTTGTACGGAGACATCCAAACAGCACAAATATTTCTCTGCTGTAAGGAGTAGGTCATAAGACCCATGTGTCGGCAAAATCAGATTTTTCTGCAGCATCCCAATTTTTTGACGACCTAACTCAAAACTGTCGAAGCCTAGATGGTCTCCTTTTTCCATTTTTATCTTTGCATAGAGTGTATAGTGGAAGAAAGTTGAGACACAGCTACAAAGAGGAAGATTTCTTCTTCTCAATATAACTGAAATGAATCAAATCCGTTGAGTTGTCAAAAAGTTACATCTTTTTAAAAATGAAGCGACTGAACTTTTGGGACAACCTAATATTTCCTAAGCCTCTTAGTGAAGACTTCCGGGGGATCTCACATGTGACGGCAAAAAAATATTGAGGACCAGAAACAATTTCTCAGCCCATTCGTGGCTGTTTGCATTTCTTCGACTGTGTCAAATTAATATATTTTTACTTAGTACAGAAATGAGATTTCACTAGAAAAGCGTGGTAGGTTTTGCCAATGCCAATGCCAATTCTGCCAATACGTATTCTGCCAATACGCAACAATCTGTAACAGAACATGATTAACCCTCTTCACAGTTCTAAAATGCATCGTCGGGTGCAAAAACTACAGCGCGTCGTGGCAACACAGCCTTTGCATGTTTGTTCTAATAGCAGTGCATCTCTCCTTTGCCATTATTTGCTTACGATTGCCAGCTGCCGAATGCATATCACCACCATTACACATGCATGCATTATTTCCATTTAAGAACTATTTTTTCTCTCTCAAGCTTGGTTTCTATACGCAAATATTGCAAACGGGGTGCTGATTTGCTTTTACGTTTGCTCAAACGACTACTCTTAGCTCTCTACTGATGTAATTTAGATCATCAAGATCTTGTCGGAAATGCACCTGTATTCAATGTAAGCTGCTAATGATTGTTATGCTTTTACGCTCTCATCCCATGCCTGCTACCTATGCTAGTAAACTTGGAAAATAATTCAATTCACTGGGAAACGTGCGGCTGCGCATTTTTCTCATAATCCAAAACATCGATTCTAGTCTATCGATAATTCCATGTGTCAGCCCCCCTTCCACTCTATTGCTGTGATTATTGCTCTAACTGCTTCAGCTTATCGCTATCGCTACAATGCGCTTATAATGAATACGATAACGACGAGTTTGCAGCAACCAATAATTTCTACTCACCATTTGTTACACTAAAAAACCATCACTCAGACAATCGCCGGGGGGCAGGCGGGCACCGGAAAAATAGATTGCTGATCTCTCGCACCCCGCTCGCGGATTTTTTGTAAAGCAATCAGGACTTTTCGGAAGACCGCTTGCTGAGTTCTCGATTCCTCAGAGAATCAGCAATATATCTGCAAAAGATAAGAGCGAAAAAAAAAATTCAACAGGCGGGCTCTCAAAAATCCGCTGACTCAGCAAGCGCTCTTCCGAAAAGTCCTGATTGCTTTGCAAAAAATCCGCGAGCGGGGTGCGAGAAATCAGCAATCTATTTTTCCGGTCCCGCCTGCCCCCAGCGATTGTCTGAGCAGATGTGCTAGAGGAAAGACACATTTTCTACTTTGTAGCTACAGAAGAATAAGTGAAGATCCGCAGATCTACGCGCGATAATTAGATTCTTTGTCAACGGTCACAATTTGGACATTCGTGTTTACTAATCAAATGTTTGCATCAGAGGCGCACCGACTAGGCCTATCCTCCTTCTCTCTCCCTCCCCCCCTCCCCATTGAGAACGTGTTCCACAGATGACCGGAATTTGCTTTAGGCCTCGGACAGAGTCCACGTGATTTGATCGTCGCGATTCAATCGCTACAAGACAACTATTACGAGTTCATTGCATGCCGATCAGCTTGCATTTCGGTCGTGATACTTTTCCACCTCGAAACTTTTGAATGTAAAATGAAAATGAATGAAAATCGCGGCGATTAAGTCGCGACGATCAAATCGCGTGAACTCTGTCCGAGGCCTTATGGGTATGAGAAAAATTGAAAATCAATGCAGCCTTGCAAATTTTTTTCGGGTGCTGCCGATTCGCCCTCTCTACCTTGAAGAATTTTGGGATCATTAGTATGCTTGCAAATTTGCATCCCTTTTTATGTGGGCTCAGTCGTTACTCGAAAGTTTCACGCCCTAATCCCGAGCGTATGATACGGGCATTTGAAGTGAAGTCATCGACGGTCCGCACGAAGCCTTGCGTTGCAGTGCGTAGTTCCTACGCAAAAGGGAGTATGTACTATCTCTAAAAAATGAAAAGATTTGGCAGGTTTCTTTTCAAGCCCACCTACACAAATGCGCAATTGGAGAATCAAGTTTGATCACCATATACAGGGTGTCCCAAAAGTATGCAGCGAACCGCCGATCGCTCTTTGATACTGTAGGATTATGGTACGGACTTTCGGCTTACAGCGTCATTGTGGATCAATTGTGTTTCAATAAAGTTTCCAAAGACTCTGAAAGTGGTGTGCCAGCGATTTTACGCGCGCTGATTTCATTATTCAACTTTCTAGAAGTTTGTAAAGCTTTTTAAAGGATGTGATTGCAATTTTAGGGAGCATCGCAAAAACAACCTTACGGCTTAGGGGGCATAAGTCATGAAAAAAGCATCGCGGTCAAATGCAAAGTTCGTATTCGGTTTTAGCGACTTTAGTTAGCCTAGTGCAAGAGTTTCCAGATTGTTTGGTTTGCTTTCTAAGGTCAAATAGGGCTCTCGATGGCACAAAAACCTTGCTCCTACCGTAATCCTACAGTAGTGAACGAAGATAATTGATTCGCTCCATACCGTAGATCTAAGTTGACTTCTGCTCCACAAAGCGGTACCTGACGGCAGGCAAATGACTTTCAGGAAATAGAGATATTAATGATCAAACAGTGTAGACATATAGTCGAATCATTTCGTATGATCATATGTGACATTGCACACACCGTCCACCTTTGGCGTTCCCATCCTGGATTCCTACAAGAGGAGGAGGCAACCCTTCATGCAGGTGTTTTCAGAGTGTTTTCATCGTTTTCTTTCCTTTACCGGTACTACTCACCTAAAAGTGATGCAAGCGATGACAATCGGTCAGTCTCCTGCGTTTTGCATTTGCAAATCCAGGAAGAGGACGCCAATGATGGACGGTGTATGCGGGTGCACCCATAATATGAAATACTTCAACTAGGCATCATATATATACTCGCCTTGGCAAGAAATCGAAAAAAAATTTTCCTTAGGCTGCGTTCATATTGATCCCGAAGTTCGGGAACAGTTCCACCACAGCGCAGTCCGAGCGCTGTGCTGGAACTGATCCCGAACTTTCAGCTCAGTAAGAACGCAGCCTTATTATCGCCAAAGTGATGTTAAGCCGTGATTACGTAGCTCGTCTCATTCAGGTTTTTTATGCCCAATTTTGATATTTCTCTAAAACCATTGGCTGTAGAAGGCTAAAAATTCAGGGTTGTATTATACTTCCAAAGGCGTGCAGTATAAGCGCTAGTATAAGTACAGGTCAGCATGGATTTGACAGAAACATGAAAATCTTCGTTTTCTCGATTTCTAGCCGAAAAAAATACAGCAGCTGCATAAATAAATGTCCGATATGAAATGTTTCTGCGTGAACAAGTAAGAATTTGCGCACAATTTTTTTTAACGAGGTTGTGGGTTTTTGAAGCAATTTTAGGCTTTTTTGGACGTATACATTTTCCTAGTGTTCAGAATCAAACTTCGCGTATTACAGGGGTGGAGGAACGAACACCTCAATTAGGCACCGCCTCCGCGGGCCACTGGTCCTAAGACGATGCACAACAGTAGGACGAAAGGACCAGCAGCCCACGGCGACGGTGCCGAATTGAGGTGTTCGTTCCTCTACCCCGTATTACAGTTAATGAAACCGGCGCTATTCCAGTATCCGGGCCCCAAAATTTTTTTGTCGTGAATTCTGTCGAAACTTGGCCCAGGGGGGTTATTCGACCCGCTGATGCCGAATATCATATTGGTTTTGTATGGTAGCGTCATTTTCTCGGGTTACGGTGGGTATACGGTGGGGGGTAAAAATCACGGAATTCGCTAAAACTTGGCCCAGGGGGGTTATTCGACCCGCTGATGCCGAATATCATATTGGTTTTGTGCGGTGGCGTCATTTTCTCGGGTTACGGTGGGTATGCGGTAGGGATCAAAATCACAAATCGGCAGATGTATATTTCCCCTGTGCTTTGCTTAGGCAGAAGCCGCAGCAGGGTGTGTAGCGCGCGGCGGTGGTCGTGTGTGCAAAGCTTCACGATTGTCCGAATCGCCATACACCCGCTTCAGGCAAAACTACTTTTTACACCCGTTACAGTGTAGCTACCGTAACTCGAGAACATGCGCTATGGTTCAAAACCAATGTGATATTTGGCATCAGCTGGCCAAATAACCCCCCTTGGCCAAGTTTCAGCAAAATCCGTGATTTTGGCCCCTACCGTATACCCACCGTAACTCTACAGGGAGGCGATTTCTTGCGGAGAAAATATGATATTCGTGATCAGCATGTCAGATAACCCCCCTGGGCCAAGTTTCAGCGAATTCCGTGATTTTGACCCCCTACCGTATACCCACCGTAGCCCGAGAAAATGACGCTACCGTACAAAACCAATATGATATTCGACATCAGCGGGCCGAATAACCCCCCTGGGCCAAGTTTCGACAGAATTCACGACAAAAAAATTTTGGGGCCCGGATACTGGAATAGCGCCATGAAACCTTTGAAGACTACTATGTAGGGCAAGCTTTGCTCTATCGAATGATATATATCAGACCCTACCTGAAACATGGAAAGAGTATGAATTATCACGGTTTATACTTATTTTAGTGCAAGGCTTATGTTCCAACCTAATAGATTTCTAGCAATTTCGTTTACAGTCAATAGCAATGCTGAACCTAAAAATCCATGTAAGGCCCCGGACAGACTTCACGCGATTTGATCGTCGCGACTGAATTGCGACGAGACAACTGTTACAACATCATTCCATGCCGATCAACTTGCATTTCGGTTGTGGTACTTTTCCAGCCCGAAATTTTTGAATGTGAAATGAAAATGAATGGAAGTCGGCGATTGAGTCGCGACGATCAAATCGCGTGAAGTCTGTCCGGGGCCTAAGAGGGCACGAAAACGGCGAGAACAGGCTTTTTCCAAAATTCTAGGAGCTGAATATGGACGATTTAAAATAGCTACCGCCAAGGCTGAGACGCAGAGTCGCTTCCACCCTACAGCTCAAACTGGACGAGTAAACGGCACGGCGTTCATTTCGCTGGATTCGCCATGGACCGCGTTATTGGCACGGAACTTGAATCTTTTGTCCATTGGTGTTCACTTTGTGTCCTTTCATCATTTTTGTTCTTGTTCATTCGTTCTCTACTTGAATTTCTTGTCCATTCGTGTTCACTTTTGTTCTTTCACCATTTTTGTTCTTGTTCAATCGTTCTCTACTTTGTCTGATCAGTACCTGTTTACGCAAGGACTAAATTGTTGGAAACCTTAACCCTTTGATGTAAGCCTGGCAAATGGAAATGATTTACAAGCTTTCCGCTACTTCACTTTTTGATCATGATTGTTCTAAATGTGCGTTTTCTCCATGATCAATCTGCAAAATTCTTACATGTGTAGGGGAATCTTTTTTTATTGCAGGGCCGTTGAAATGGTCACAAAAGCTCAATGCCACCTATGCCGGAAAGGCCCTTACTTGCTGAAGAACTTGTATGCTCACTTACGAGAAGTGCATAGTTCTTCAGAAGATGTATCATCAATCGAGCTGTTTACGCATGCGCATTCCATAAAATATGCGGGCGTGCCTTCTTTGCAAAAGCTGACTAGCTCCCAAGGTGCCGAACTACGTTGCGCTGAGTATCAGTGTTCGTACTCCACAGCAGTAATAGGCGCGCTAAGCGTCGTTTGTATTGCGGACAGCTGATTTGTATCTTTCACGTCTTACACGGAGTTGTATTCAGTCGCATCGTTTCATGATTTAAGTCGTTTACCAACATGCGAATGCATTTTGTTCTTCGCAGCACTGTAAATTTTGCGTGCTGGCACCACCACGCTGGCATTTTACCCTACGCGAAACACGGATTCAGTTACGACATGATAGATACACCAGCTACCACCACCAGCGTAGGGCACGAATTGTTGCGTGACCGACGGGGTAGAGGAGATCACAGGGCTTATCAATTGCAAAGTAAATTTTGTAATTCATCTCCATTTGCCAGGCTTACATCAAAGGGTTGAGGTTTCCGGGAGACGGTCTTTTCGCACGGGCGGTCTCCAGAGTCTCCCTGATTTTGACGTGTCTTAACAATTAGTGCACGCCGCAAACCTTTCCTCCCCCTGTTTTGCTTAGGCAAAAGCCGCCGCAGGGTGTGTCGCGCGCGGCAGTGGTCCTGTGTGGAAAGCATTACGGTCGTGCGAATCGCCTTACACCCGAGGTTTCCAGCAATTTAGTTCTTGCTTAAACAGGTACTGATCGGACAAAGTGAGGGAACGAATGAACGAGAACAAAAATGATGAAAGAACAAAAAGTGAACACGAATGGACACAAGATTCAAGTTCCGTGCCAATAACGCGCTCCATGGCGAATCCAGCCAAATGAACGCCGTGCCGTTACCGGTCGTCCTCAAACTGTGGCGGCTTGCGTACAGTCGAGTAGATTTTCCGCTTAATATAGTGTGCTTGCACAGTTTATGAAATGCGGTAAAATTTGCGCGTGAACGCGTAGCTGCGCCAGCACTGCCGGCATTTTGCGCGCGCAACTGACCGGCGTCACGGTCGAAGCCAAACGAAGCAAATTTTACCGCATCTCACCTTCTGTGCAAGCACACTATATTAAGCGGAAAATCTACTCGACTGTACTTCCCGCGAGCAGGAAATCTCAGGTGGACAAGGCTCTCCCTCAATGAATCTCCCAGCTTCCCGACTGTGTTCACTTCTGTTCACCCGCTAAGACCTCGCGTTTGCGCGATGGGTGTCCGCTTTCGTATGACACTGAGATCCAGAACCACATCTTTGCCTGGACAGTGATGTAAGAAGCTGCGTGTTGTTATCATCTACAACGACCTTTCATTTGTAATTGAACTGCTCAGAACACAAAATGACAGATAAGGGCAATTGCAAGGCGCACTTCATTCCTGCCTATTTATTTGGATTTTTGGCGTTCGCTCAAGACATGGAACTTTTTTTCAAAACGAATAATACAGTAAAAGCGTCGTCTATTGGCAGTAATCGTCCCTCCTCCCAGATGTAACGCGTATCATGCCAAGTTTGACCTTGAATTGAGGCAATTGTACCTTCGTTATTTACAAATCAGAGCAACTTGTTGCTCACACACTTGAGATTTCAGTGTGGCGCTATCGCCATTTCCGCGGAATTCGACAAGTTAGTGCATTTGCACCAAGTGATTTTACATGGGGCAGGGACTGTGCGCACTCGGATGGATCTTGTATTTCCTCCAAGCGTGGCATAAACTCTATAATACAGGGACATTTCTGAGCTATCTCACCATGAGCGATCGAACTACCAAATACCAAAGGTGAACTCGACAACGAGACCCGAGAAAGTCGGTCTTGGATTTTTACCGTTGGGGCGCTAGTCTATCACTGGAGCGCCCCATCGCTAGCGAATTGACGCGGCAGACGATTCATTAAGTTTCGCAACAGGAAAGGGCACTATAGGTTTATCGATGTGCACCTGCTGTTTTAATTGATGGTGATACATTTGACTTCAACAGTTAACCAGCACCGGATCTTACATGCGACGGTTGTCGCCGAGTTTGCGTTTGTCTCGAAAATGCTCGACTTTCTTTTGCATTGTTTTGAGTACAGTATAATAGAGAACTACTTTTTTCACCTGTCGTTTTTCTGCAATTAACATCGAATCAAGCACATCATGTATCTGCGACACTAGTACTTCAGCAAATTTGTGGCTTGCCTATCAAATATTCAATCATCTTTTATTGGCTGTGTTCATGTTTGGCGTGCGATCAATTCCCACAGCTTTAAACTGAATCAGATTCTTTCTACAGCGGCGATCCCGGATATGGTCATTTCGTCGTAAACTTCCAAACCTGTTAGCAGATAGTCGCCATGGTTGCGCAAGTGCATGATTTAGGAGGTAAGTGTCAACTAACATGTTTTTGATTTTATTCTTTTCTTTTCATCTGCATATACATTTGACGAGAAACATTTCCCAAATGCGGGCTGGAATCGTTCTCTCAAATGTCGTAAAATGCGCAATGTGAGAAATCCTTGCGAAATGCATAACCATTTCTTCCTTGGCTTTGAGCAATAATGCATAGTGGATGCGACGAATGTTCTCTTGATCCCTGCTATCTAGACTTGGTTACGTCGTTGCTAGACTGCTCTTCTACATACGCCGGCAATGATCAAATAAGACATGAGGTGGGTATCTATCAGTTTTCTTGCATCGTACACTTTGTCATAAAGGGTGTTGTGTTCTACCCTTAACGGTTTATTTTCATTTTGTTGTTATTGCCACCTGTCACTCTTTTCTTTTCTTTCGCGACAGAAAAGCCATGTCTCTGCAAAAGCTTTTCCTCATCCTATCATCACGACTTTCTCTCTCCTTCTACTAATTTTCACAAACATTGCCCATCAAGTAGTGTACCAAAAGCTGGAATATGATCAGGGAAGTTATTCAAAATGAACAGGGGTTTGGCGTAAAAACAAGAAGCATCCAGTCTTCAGCAAAACTTTTATGTAGCAAAATAAGCACGGTTATAAAGTGCTCAGTGTTTCATTTTTGGGGTGACCATTGCGTTGCTTCATTACCACCTACAGTATGTCACTCAGAAGTCAGCCAGAGCCAGTAGATTCCATACTCTCTTGCATTTTCCACATGTATGTGATAAACTCTGATATCACATATTATCGTCTCTTTTTTTTGCATAGACCGAGGTAGTGAAGATTATGCGCAATATGCTTCCATAATGTGTGTTGAGGCATTCACTAATGTGAAAAAGTTGTAAACTTCACTTCAAAACAGAATAAAGTGAAAGAGAGTAAAGAGTAATGATGCAGCAAATTGTATTTCAATTCAAGTCTTTCCAATGTGACTTTTTTGAGAATCATTGTGTCGTCACTGAATCATCACTATAGACTATGCATCGCACGCAAAGACTGGACGCTGCGCAGACGCAGCAGAAATAGAGCGAAAGCGCGTTCAATCTGAGAGGCGCCTACACTGTCCGGAGTGGCGACCTGTCTCTGCGTGTGATGAATCTGCTATAGTAGTATAATGGCCTTCAGTTGAGTTCATTTAGGTGTCCGAGTCTTTGAAAGCTATCGGAGTCAACCAACCGAATACCTTACTCACAGCATGTCATCACTACCTATTGCAGAATCCCAAGGTGATTCACTGAAGTTATTTTCATGAAACTTGCTTCCACCTTTGCTGATCGTTATTTTGTATTTAGCTCTTGGCATCAAATAAGGCTTTTGTTTTGGAAGCTATCAACAATGTAGTATCGGATACGAAAATTGTCAACGAACTGGATGAACAACTAGTTCTTTTGATCATAAATCTTGCCACGCAGGAAATGACAATGACCAGCAAGGTAAGGTTCTTTCCCACTTCAGTTACTTTTTTTGCTAGATTCTCTTCTCAAGTAACAACGTGCAGGATGTCGATACAGATTGGGCTGAGGCCGGGAAGGATGTTCTGGTGACCTTGGCAAAAACTCCCCGGTTTGTAACTCATGTCTTAGACGCGGTACTGCAGAAGTTTCCTCCTGGGTTGACTACAAGTCCACACCGGTATGTGGTATTGACTTTGGCCACTATAGCGGAACACAATCGTGAGTCTTGCATTGGTTCGTTTGTTCTTTTATGGGTGACTTCTAGTCGCTTCTTAAGCTTTTGGACTTGTGCCATTCCTTACCGACATCTTATCTCGAACTGTGCCACTACTTAGTCACGTTCGTAATGATGCGTTAAGGTGTGTTTACATATTAAGTTGGCGCATAAGACTTGCAACTTGTTCCATAGCTTTTCTGTATTTGCGTTTTTTAACATAATGTAGATTTTATAGTGAGCTACAAATTTGTGCAAACCGTTTTGTTTCTTGTGGCGAGGTGGAAGGATTTTGCGCATTTTCCGAAAGCTGGTCAGAAATTTCAGCAGGCTAAAAATAAGAATTATGTCGTTCTCAGCCTGCATCAAACGCATCGAGCCGAAGCTATTTATAGATTGTTACAGTTTTAGCAACCATCTTTGTACAGTTTCTTCATAATAGTTGTTTTGATACACGCTGAGAAAGGCTTCATTTTGGTTTTTGGCGTGGTGAAATTTTTGATTTGATCACCTTTCGCAAATTGAGCAAAATTTCGCCATTTCCCACCAAAAACAAAACGGGTTGCGCAAGTTCGTAGGCCAGTATCATCTAGTCTACATCATGTAGAAAAATGAGAGCGCTACATCCAAAAACAAAAAAGTTATGGAAGAAGTTGCAAAATTTTCGTGCCAACCTATTACTATCTTATTCGCACTTAAAAGTTGGCACCTTGAGGTCAGCATGGACACGAGCTATTTGTGCTTTCTGTGAAGCAGTCAGAGAATGCGAAACGGAGCGACCAAAAGAAGCTGTTGAACAAGATCTTGAAGGTGGGATGCCACAAACATCTTCTTATTACCTTGTTTATATCTTTCATTAGGGGAGGTATCTTTCTGTTTTTTTACGTGCAGCCAGTTCAAATGTTATGAAGTTGAATTTTGGCTGAAGTTTAGCATAACGTGTTTATTACTTTATAGCTTCACCAAATCATAACAATGAGAGTGACCATGCGTCAGTATCGAGCCGAATCACTTACACGGATCAAGCCGAAGCCATTTATGAGGTTGTTTTCAACTGGATGTATAGCAAGGATCCCAAAGTAAGCTTTTGAACATCGAATTCGCTTACCTTCTCAAGCAAAGTGGATGTACGATGATCAAAAGATCGATTTTGCTTTAGACTCGTGCCGAGGCTGGCGAATGTATTGGTGAACTGTGCCTGATGGTTAGACCAGAGAAGGTAGTAGAAGACATCAAAAAACTTGTAAACACAATACTTGGACTGTACAAAAAAGCATATACGGAACAGCATACTATCACAAAGGTAACGGTTTGTTCACGCTTTATACCAGCTTGCGCAGGGTTTTTTTCGTTTTAGGCGGTTTGTCGATTCCTTGAAGCCACCTGTGCCAATGAAGCATGTCCGCTTGACCCTTATGTGGAGGATATATTGAATGCACTATTTCCAAATGCATGTCTTGATCCGGATGACACAACAACAACTTTGACTCCTCAGGCTATCAAAAATCACAGCGAAGCTTTCCGATGTTTCCATGTTGCTGGTCAGTGTTCTTACTATATTCTACATTCTTTTAGTTATCATATATTTTCATTCAGCGTCGCGTTTTGCCGATAAAATTGTGTATTATTTGCTGCATAAGATACAAAGTGTGGTTGATATGCAGAAATTAGGTGCCATAAATATACTACGCCATCTTCTTAATTCGGCAGGTAAGATTAATTTAGTTTCTGTGATCCTTAATTTTGCAGTATCGTAACGATTCATAGGTCAGTATATGGAAGACAAAAAGTCATTGTTGATGATGGGTCTCCGAAAGTTACTTGCTCCGGAAAATGTTACTTCGATAAAGGTTCGTAACTCCGCGTACATATACATTCTTTGCGAGTGTCTGATGCGAACATCGTGAAGGTGAAGCGTGCTATTGTGCAGCTATGTGTTGCATTATCTGATCATGCCTATGTGGATGCAGAAGGTGGTGATCATGTGATTGCCTTTCTCGTTCGAAATCTGGTCCCACCTACGGAGCAGGAATTACAGGTGTGTTGTTAATTCTCGCCTTTCTTTTCACAAACGAACTCTGCATATTTCAGGGTCGCAAAGTTGATGTTGATATAGCAGGCTCTAATCAACTACGAACACAATGCGGTCAAGCTCTAAATACTATTGCGAGCACCTGCATCTGTGCGAATAAGGTAGGGTGGATGCTATAGTTCATTCAGATGACATCTGCAAACATCGATTTCCAGCTACTGTGGCCATATTTATTCGAATTTATCTGCATGGAGCGTTACTTTCCAGTTGTTGGAGACATCTGCAAATGTCTACGAACATTAGTGACAAGAGAAGTTGAGGAAGGAAGAGAACTAGATTTTGAGACTGGATTCGATAACGGTCAGCCTTGATCAGCTATATAATAACAAGATCCATAAAACAATAAAAATGTGAAAAAATTTAGCTCGAGTTGCTGGTAATCACGCGGTGCTCGCACGTCTTTTCGTTTGTCTATGCAATGCTCCGCTGAACGGTCTTCTTGCGCGACGAGCAAGGTTTGCGAAATCATCGGGTATCAATGAATGCTGAAGTAAATAAATGGGCTCAGAGAAGGCTTTGGTTTGATGCGTGCTCTGAGTTCTTGGTTCAATCCAGCTATGACGGAAGTCTTAGAGCGATGGTCTGAACGGATGGAATCACTGTTAGACGGTAAGCTAAGTCTGTGTGCCCATTACTTCAATGATATAATTTCCTTCTCAGAGGTGTGCAGTGCATCTGTCTCTAGTCCAACTGGAGAGACTTCGCCGGCAGTGGAATTGCGAGGACGACGGATAGCGAGGTAATTTTCAATTCTCTGCATCACGTAGTGTGATTTTACGATGAAGTACTTTTTCACATATTTGAATCATTCACATCTGTATGAATACCATTTTGGCCATTCTTTAATGTTTTATTTGACATTTTACTTTGATACGAATCTTTCAGATGGAACGAAGCATGCTTAGAACTGCTTTCTGCTTCCATTGCTGTCGTAGTAGATGGTGAGTGGAGAATGGGTTTGGCCGCGGTTATGGGAAAACAGCTGGATCTGTACAAAGATTATCCCGATGAGAAGGTGAGTCTGAAAGGAGCTTTTTTGCCATTATTTTTTTTTCATTTGTGTGCTCATGACGTTCCATAAAAGACACGTCGAGAAGTTAGTAATGCAGCGGAAAACAAGAAATGTAAACGAAATCAAACATCATCATGTCAGTCCGAGTCTAATCCTACTCAGACTAATGTATGATGAAGTGGCTTGCATTGAATGTGTTGTTAGGGTAATAAATATGTATCCAAAGTGGACACTGAAACTTGTAACTCCGTGGAGACGGGAGCCATGCCCCCTCGTTGCCAGCGAATTGATCATCTTTTACATTTCAGGCTTTCTTGCTGCGATGCCTAGGTACAACACTATCAAAAATAGCACTGAAATCGTTTGTTGTAGATCATCTCATGCTGATGTTCAAGTAAGCCTTTTGTACGAATTGTATTCGGAAACGGACACTGGCGATTCAGGTCTGCTCAACATCATGTACCTACCGAAAGGCAGGGATGCGCCAGAGGAGTTGGTGCATGCGCAGCATCTCATACCGAGCTTGTTTTAGTAGAGCTGGAAAACGTGTCAAAGTGGGAGCATGCAAAGAGAAGCAGTGGATTTTTCGGTTTCATCAAGGTATCTGGTGCTTTTTATCTTCTCTGTTCAACCCTGCTTATTTTAGGAAGCGATGCCAATCCGACAGTACACAGACACAGAAATGGTTTTGCTGCGAGCGACTCTTATGCTCAGCTATGGCTATGTGGTGCAAGCTTGTCCCCTTGACACCATCACGCAGCGACTTCAGCAAACAATCATCGCTTTTCTGCGTCATTACTTTGCCAACTCCAAGGTTATTATCAGGTCAGCTAGAATTTCTGCTTTTTTCGATCCTGGATTTTTAGCAGGAAACAGTTGTACGTGAAGCTTTGCTTGAAACTATGCGACTGATAGCCATTGCCATACACCCTTCAAGACTGCCGGGAGAATATCGCTTTGAAGCCAGAAATGAGCTCATTGGATACATCAAGGTGAGTCTGCATGGAACGCAGTCTCGGAATGAGTTGAAGGGGAGGGCCAAGAACCATCTATATGGGTATGAAAGTAAGCGAGTAACTTGTTTTTCTTGCAACGTTAATTATTGATTATTTTTTATTTTTATGTAAATTTTGATGTCAGGTTTGTTGAACACGCAAGAATTTGAAGATATCTGGAGATTTTTGAGAACATGGCTACGCTGTGCCCCTTGGTCTTCAGTGACCTCCCCCCCCCCCGCCTCCTCTCTTCCGAGGAAATTCGGATTTTCCATTAGTGATTATGCCTATTTGATTTAGGACTACGTTCAAAGTGAAACTCCCGAGATGCTATCAAGTTCATTGCGACTGCTGGCGGCCAAAGCTGCAGCTGCGCTTGTGTATGTGTACATTTGTAGTACGTTTGCAGTTTCCATCAAATTTCAATTTGCAGCCGATTAGACCCACCCCTATCCGACGATGAAACATGGGAGCTGGGTGTGGTGCTGACGCAATATATCCTACCCATGTGCCGAGAGAAAAGTGGGCTGAAGACGGTGAGTAGCAGATGATTACAGTCTGAATTACATCTAACTCTCTCGCTGCCGACCAGGGGATGCGCAGTGAAGTGTAGTTTTGGTTTCTTACCCTCACCAGCTATCCGCCATATTTACGCACACCTTAACTGACACGCCTATGATTACTGCTATCGCAGCAGAATCAAAGCTTTGCTTGTTCACCTTCACTGCCCTCTCATTTTAGTTGGCCTATGATTTGTTCGACTACGCGTCAACGTCGATCTCCTCATTTACGTCCTCAAGTAACCGTGTTGGCATGAAAAAGGTATGCTTCTTGGCTTTTATTGCTTATTGTGGGGTTGCACGCTAACTTTAGAGTGGAAATGAGTGCATCTCATCTTTTGTTTGCTCTTTTTCTCGATGTTTCTATTTGTTAGAGATCTGAACAAAAGTTTGCGTTTTTTAACACGTTGACGACGAGCCATTTTTTGCGGTCTGTCCCTGTGGACGAGACGTTTCCATGCATCCCTACGCGTGGCCCATGTATGTATGCATGCATCCATGCACAAAGTACAAAATGTGCAAGCCCCGCCCCCTCTGGCAAGCTCCGCCCACTCGACCAAAAATGTCGGGAATTGCCCAAATTTTAAGAATTTATGCGATTTCCGCCACTTTTGAAAAGTGGGCGGAGCTGCCACTCAGGGGGCGGAGCTTGCCTGATGGTGGGCGGGCCTGGCTAGAAGTTGCTTGAAGTCTTTGCGTTCATCTACAGCCTCATCCATGCTTTTTGTGGACAAAAAGGATCCTTGCGAGAGGCATAAAAGTGGGCGGAGTTTGCCAAAAGGGGCGGGGGTAATACATGAAGTACATCTGAGCCTGTGTCGATTATATGAACAAAAACTGAGAGGATTGGACAGATAGTATTGAATTTAAGGCCGCCGCGCACCATTGCGCGGCGTCGTCCACAAGGACAGACTGCCTGCCGCGCACCATTGCGCGGCACTGTCGTCAACGTGTTAATTCATCAATAATCATAACGACTAAGTGGCTCATAGAGGTTTATCTAGATGTCCTCTCAAAACCTGTTTCTCCTTGTGGTAAGATTCGTGCAGTTTTCTTTGTATCGCTGAACGGAGCTGATGTCCCATATCCTAGTTTTGTTGTTCTTTGGAGTCTGCGCGGGAAATTGTACAGCATTCTAGAGAACACGACATTGTAGAATTTTCGCTGTGCTTATTTTGGGAAGGTAGCAGTGTTTATTTGTAGATTATTCTATGACAATGGCCTCAGATGATTTTGGTGTACTTCGCTGTATTTCTTTTACAGGGCTAACTATCACACTACATCGAATTATATTAGTCGTGACAGGGCATAGTCATTAGTTGCCAGCCTTGATCACTTGCAAAACTTTTGCCTTTTACTTAGTTTTTCTATTATTTGCGGAGTTTTGTCAAAGCACACATGCCTATAATTTTTCCTTGATATAAATGTTGCAAATTCGCTTTTCTCAGGCTTCGCTAGTTTTGTTTCGCATTGTGAAATTTTCTTTTTGCGTACTCCGAATGTCTAGATCGATGATGACGAATCTGCAACAATTATGGATGCAACTGTGGCACAATATGGTAATGCGTTGGAAGCAATAATAGAGATGCGGCCAAATGTCGGGACCGTAACGCTTCTCTTGAAGGTGATTTTGATATGAAATATGATACAGTGATCAAAATGTTCTTACCTCTAGATGCTGCAACCCTACTACGGCAAGTTGGCTGAACATGAACGTAGCAGATCTATAGATGCGACCGTGCAAGTGCTTCGAGTTTACCTTGATAAAGCTGAGGATATAACCATTGGGGTATGATTTACATTTTTGTAGTAGTGTTCGTTCTTTCATCCGTATTCGCACTTAGGTGGCTAGCTACTTTGGACCACTGTCGTCATTATTGGCTCGGCTTTCTCCTCGTTTAGTGGATTCGTTGGCTCTCGTTCGCCATCAGGCACTTGCAGCTATACACTTTGCATTCCGCCTCGCAAATGCTTTTAAGGTAGTCGGGTAATTTCGATGAACTTTCTCTTCTTTACTGGTAAAGCGTGTGGTTCCTCGTCTGTGAAGTTCTGTTTAGGGGCATGGCACTCATACAGACTCTAGTCTCTTCCAAATCGACGAGTTTAGCAAAGAATACCTGGGCAATGAAGGCCGGTTAGACACCCATGATGCAAAGAAGGCTATTCGGAAGATGGCAGAGGTAAGTTTTTTTTTTAGCTACAATATCAAGTGCTCATTTGTTCAGGTAATTGAGTCACGACTCCCACAATGTCAGATACAGACGTACCTATCGGCACTTTTCGAGATGCTAACAGATCGTCAAAGCCAGGTAATGCAATTTAATAGTTGTATTTATTTTCAATCTTCTCATTTACACATAACCTGTGAGATCCATCTGAATAAAGGCATGTGGAAGCAACCTAAGAAAGTTGTACGGTCTGTCCGAATCGAGTTCAGACCGGACCGTAACCGTAAATCGCTAGGCATTTGCACTGCATATGCGCCCTGTGGAGGCGAAGAATCCAAGAGAGAGAGAGAGAGAGAGAGCACACAAGCTAGGCTGTAGACGTGACGCAAAAGCTTGCTTCATGGACTTCCGTCATGCCATTTTGGCTTGATTGGGAATGGGACAGATTGCACACATGCGCTCTACTTCTTTTCACTGATCCTCGTTACATAGAATTCATGTTATGAGAAGACCTCAGCATTTCAGGTATCTTCGGCAGCGGCTCAACTCCTCACTCATTCATTGACATGTCGTGGAGATACGCTACTCAATGAGGTTTTACCCTTTTTCCCACCTTTTTGTATAATTTAGAAATTTCTATAATTACAGGCTGACACTCTGGTTACCACTATACTTGCCAGATTACCCGAGGTCCATTCGTGTGTGCAAACATATACGGATCTGCTGACAGCTTTGGTCGCCTTTGCTGCTCATCAACAAACAGTAGTGTGCGATGTCATGCTAAGGCAACCACTGCCATACTCAGTGTAAGATTGCGATCAGCACCTTATCATGTTTTCTAACAAATATCCCATCTCAGACAGCTGCTGGATGCATGGGAATGTGTTTCGCGAGAGCGTTCACTGTTTACACCCATTCTGGATTACCTTTTGGAGCTGTTGACAGGCGCATTGGAACAGCCGCACGACATAATGGATACTGGAGGAGGAAGCTCGGTGAAGATCGTACATGTGGAGCCTTGTCAATATACGGCTGGCATTACCGAAGTCATCAAGGTCGGTTTCTTATGCAACTTTGCCGTTCCCGATGTGGGCTCTCCTTGGCTTCTGCGAACGTATTTTTCGCATAAAAGCTTCATAAAGATCTGCGTTGGAATCGTTCAGAGCAACTTTCTCGGACTAGGTTCCTGCGCTCTTGAAATTCCTCTGAATTGTTTCGCATTATCTTCTTTCACATTCTCAAGAGCGGCTCCTTTTTTTACCTTTCTGTAACTCAGTCCCTTGTTAACGCGCTGTGAGAGCAAGTGAATATACTCCATTCAGCTCTGTCTGGTGCTTATGGCGCAAACTTGGCCGTGGGACTATCATTTCCGCATTGCTACCATTTATTTCCATTCATTTCTACTAAGTAGGAAAAAGTTTCGCCCTTTTCCAGACCACTGAACCAGACTGGTCTTTGAATGACAGAGTCCCAACTTTACTTGCTGCATTGTTTCACATGATCTGCAGCGTCTCTGACACGCAGTTTCCAGTCGTGGTTAAGGAGAACAAGGATGGTAAGGTATCTAAATTTTCGAGAACTTCTGACTGAGCGATCATTTCAGGAACTAAACAACCTTTGATTATTACGCCGGAGCTGAGAAGATCGGCTGAAAAGCCGGCTGGTTTGGCTGTCGCAGCACTGAAAATCTTGTTTTCCAAGTAAGCGACTGGTTTAATTGTTCCTTTCCTGAAGTGCTGGTTCTTTCTTCAGAACCCATACACCGGAGGTGATTGAGGATATGAATCAAGCCCGAGGATGGACTGAGTGTCTCGATCGTGATATGTTCATTGACGCTGTGAGTTTTGCATTTATTTATCACTCTTGCTTATTTCCGTTGAGTTCCAGATAACTGTGCTAGTGCGGTCGCTGGTTGAGCATCGCCCTGATTGGATAGGTGCGTTGGCCAGTGCAGTAATGGATAAAGCAGACAGTGAACGTGAACCCATTCGACTCGCCGCTGTCATAGTAGCGTCAGCTTTGATACGAAAGTGCGTATTGATGGTAACTTGAGATTGTAGGAGGACTTGTATGTTTTTCCTTTAGGTGTCCAGATTCTAATGGAGACTTCAATGAGAAATTGTTGATTGATTGTGTGCGGCTGTTGGAGAACTCTTTGAGCGATCAAAGCCTGCGGATCCGCAAGGTGTGCCCTTACTCTTTCTGTAGAAGTGCTCATTACAGATTTCTGAATCACAAAATAAAGTTTACGCTTTTACTTTCACACTACGAGTAAGGTTCCATAAATTCAATTACGAACATAATTGGCATTGCGGAAAGGCGCGCAGTCGGTAGTATTTTTTATTGGCTCAGAAGGGGAAAAATACACTTTTTTTGCATTTCATTCTTGAATGATATTATACCTATCTTGAACCTAAAATTTAGCCGACTACGAATGGTACCTTCTATAGGAGTGGCTGTTCCCAGGCAGCTCGTTATTGTCTTGCTCAGTTTGCCTTCCCCATTATTTTTGCGATTGATACCGCTGCTGTTGAGATTGCCTGAAAAAACTATAAATTACTCAATCTTATATGCTCACATTTTCAGCTTTGTGTTCGTGGATTGGGTGAATTGTCAGAATGTTCCTCTGGTGCTGTTGCTGATAGATTTGCAAGCATGGCTGTGGAAGCTGCTATGGGAGGATTAGACGACTTGGGAGACAGACACGACATGGTTCCTGAAATTTTTAGTTTTTGTTGTATTATGTTGCTGGACATATTTCCAGCACTTTTAGAATGGCATTTGATATGATTTTCTATATTTTAGGTGGCAATGGAGTCGATAATATCGCTGAATAAGCTTGTTTCTAAAACAAACGATTCGCAGCTACATTCTATACTTCGACCAGTACTGCTGAAAATTCGACCTTGTTTTGAAAAGGTAATTTTTTTGCTTTTACTGCAGATGCTCGTGATATGGAAATTTTTTAGGAGTCTGCGGCATTGCGGGCAGCATCTTTCAGTCTCTTTGGTGAATTGGGCGCGAGAGTTGGAAGCGACGAGGAGTTTATGGGTCACCTACATGCCAATATAGTGGCTATCTTACTCCACCTCAATGATGAAAACGAGGACGTCCGGAAAGTTCGTTTCTAGTGCAATTATCCAATCATTTTAGAGTAAGTCAAAAAGATCTGCGTATTTAGGCCTGCAGTATGACTCTCAATCGAATCCATCCTTTGCTTGGAGTGGGCACATTTTCATCTATAGTCGAGCGTGAGATGAAGGGAGGACGCCAGCCTTATAGTTATCCAGCGGTTCAACGCGATCTTGCTAGTGTTTTGGTTCGTTTTCTTCCAGCTTTTTCGCTTTGTCAAGGTGTTCTCGTCAAATCTCAAACTTTAGGCATTATCGTTTCCCGATCGTGTAAATCAGTATGCGCTAACGTGCAGTAATTACTACAAAAGCTCGAATGCGCGTATTCGAGCAAATGCTGCACTTCTGACCGGCCATATGTTGGGAGTGCTTACCCCACAACTCCGGGCTACCATTAGCAAGGACCTCATCTTTTCTAGTACGTTCGAAATTTGGTTTTTTCTCCTTATGGAGATTTTTATAGAACTCTTCCAAGTTCACTGAAACATGACTTACTGAATTTTTTTCACTTGTGGGAACATTTCTCTAGGTTTAGCCATGTGTTTTCTTCTATTTCACGCTTGCAAATACCAGACTTCCACATTCTATAGCTTTGATATTTAACTGTTGCGTTTAGGTCTTGTTCTGCTTCTAAAAGATCCAGAAGATGTAAGCGTGCGACTTGCAGCAGCGAAAGCAGTCGGCAGTCTACATCATTTTTCATAGGAGTAGAGTTGCTCTTCTGAGACATTGTTCATGTGCAAATGGCGATTGCTCAGCTGGACCTCTATCGATCTTTGAGAAAAGCATATCATTGTTCTCTAGAGTTTCTTATACATGTTGAGATTAGAGTATTATGTTAATGACTTCGTATAGTCGATTTTGTTAGGGTATCGGAATGCGTCAGATTTCTATTGGCTTACAAGTTTGCACACTTTCAATTTGCATATTTTTCGTAGCATTCATGGCGTTTTGCACTTAGATGGACTTGCATATTTTTTTCAAATCGCTTATTATTCTATCGCTAAAATGGACCTTCACATTATCGTATGTTTCATTATCTCCATGCACTTTTTTGGAGAGAATACGTAGATTGCGCAGTCCCATAAATGCACGTGTTTCTAGCTTGTAATTCTCACAGATTCGCTTTAACTTTTCAAAGCCCGTGAGTGCCAGCTTGTGATTATATTTTTGCAATCCCAAGATCAATAATGTGCTCTTCAGCTTGTTTTTGTTGTGCTCTCTAACCTGTTATCATCCACTTTTCCCTTTTTTGGTAAGCTGACCTCTGTGATTACTGACGCAAGCATGGTGGAAGATGTAATGTTGACAGGTCATCTTTGCTCCTTTTTTCTTTTTCAATCTGTTTGTACATTTTCTCGTTCTCATAACGCATTCACTGAAATAGGTTGTTCTATTTGCCTTCTTTTTCCGAACTTCTTGTCGTATTCTGTGATCATGGCACATTTGCCAGCATGGTGAGCACAATTGGTTCATTGTTAGTATTTCTGGGTATATTAACATTTGTAAATGAAACTGCTACTTGCGATTTTTCCACATTGTATGTGAAGGGATTCAAGTCCCTTCTAGCACTTTGTGTAGTGCTGACTGTTCCAGGAAGGAGGAAGGGGGCAACAATTTTTTAGAGGCGCGTGGCATAGGCTAGGTACCAAAGTTTTCTCCAAAACTGTCAGACAGGCGTCAGTGGGAGTCGTTCTATCTTCACTCCTGAGTTGGTAGAGGGTGTCTTCACTTTTGGGCTTGACTTTTTTCACTGAGTGGAAAAGCAAGAAAATAATTGGAACAGGCTGAGATTTGATATGTTAGATGAAGAAACTATTTTATTTAGTACAGGGATTAAGTCGTTCTTAAAATTGATCGCTGAAACCCAGAATTCCAAATGGTGAAGATTGAAATAATCTAAAATCAAAGCATTCCTAATGTTCGTGGATGGAAGTGGCAGCCAGTGCGACATCAGGAATTGCAAAGGACGCTTACGCGACATTAGAATTTGGAAGGTACGCTTGCTGTTTTGGACAGCAGAAGAAGTAGATCCATAGAAGGTTTCCGAGAGTCGAACATTTGATAAGACTAGCGATTTTTAGGGCCGCTTGTAAGTGGATTGAGGCAATATATTAGGGTGTCCTGAAAGTTTCGTCGGTTTTTTCATATATTACCAAACCCAGGAACACCAATCCATGTGCAATCTAGGTATCATTTGATTCAATTTTTTATTCTCTTTCTTACGGCTATGTTTGTCCTCCGATCTACCTTGTTTTTGCGGTGTTATCGCCATAACTTTTTGAGCAGCTCAGCAGTAACGCCAAATGTTTTCTGAATTTTAAAAAAATTTCCCTGCTATTTTCAAAAAGCGCTAATAACTATTATGTAGAACAAATCTTTGGCTACATCGCTTTATTCAAAATTGCATGGGCCACGTTTATCAAGTCATAAATAATTATTTAAGAAAAACGACGCTTTCTGATTACGTCTACCACGTAAAGTTACCAAAAATTCCAAAAAGTTGATTTTTCGAAGCAAATTAAACTTTGTTATCTTGCATAGATAATGTCTAAAGCTTTCATATTCTTGCTGCAGTTGCGTGTTTCATGACTTTGCCAAATTCGAGGCCTTCGAAGAAATGATTTTTTAAAGCTAAAAATAGCAGGTTAGAAGAGTTTAAAAATATCAACGTATAGTCCGAAGATTATTGTATTTGTCTGATACTTAACCCTCTCTGGAACTTCGGAATGAAAATTTTGAAAATTATCCTAACTTTGAGCAGATAAGAGTGACGGGTGAAGAATCGTGGCAACATATCGGATTATGGCTTGGAAATGTAACCATAAGAAAGAGAAGGAAAAGCTGCACCGACTGCATGTTGAAATTCATTCAGGTCTGTATAGTGCGTGGTTTTATAGTGGTTTGAAAAAATCACGAAAGTTTCAAGACAGCCTAATATTTTAGCCGTACAGTTGTCACCACAGTTACCTTTACGTTCTAATCCTTTTTTAAGGTTAGTTTCTGGCAGCATGAAACTGATTCATCACTGAATTTTGACTCTCTTCTAAGAATCCTCTTTGCTGATTAGTCGATATCTTTTGATTACCTTTTGAAAATTCTCTTTGGCCAAAATTTTCCACCAAGCTCCACTGAAAGTCATCAAGCAGTCGACTCTCGAAACGAAGATGTAGTCTACAATAACTCAGCTAAACACTCAAAAATATCTAGTTCCCGGAAAATCAGCAGCGAAAACAAGCATTGTTTCCCCTGCCCTACGTGTCGCCTACAGACCACTTTTTGTAAAAAAAAAAACACTGCTCTGCTTACCGCGTACAGTGCGATGTACGTAAGAGCTGCCATAGGGTCCTACAGAACGATATTCAAGAGAAAAAAACCTCTTACAGGCCTCTTACAGAGTGGTAATCTGAGAAAATACTGCCTTGAAACCCCTACAAATGATATTATACACCGGGATGAATCTGCCATACCCTCCCCTCTACACAACAATATTGGAAGAAAGCCGTATGGGTTGCTTACAGACGCAGAAAAACTGCCCTACGGGCCGCCGCGGGCGGGTATTTAGCCATCAGAAGGAAGCCCTATGGGCCGCTTACGAACCAGTTTTCAAGAAAGAACTGCCCGTGAAAAAGGACTCTCTGAGCCGCTTGCGGACCTTTACTTCGAGAAAAGGTTGTCATATGGGGGCCGCACACAGACCGATATTTCAAGAAGGAATTGCCTTTCAAGTCTTTTAACCAATTTTCAAAAAATGCCCCAATAGCCGCTTGGAGACTACTGTTTCAGGAAGCAACCTCCCTATGTGTATCACAAGCTAATATGAGAATAAGAAAAGCTATGAAGTACTTGAAACATTTCCTTACGTCCCTACAAACCAATATATTAAAAACTAACTGCCCTACTCGCAGACCGGTAAATATAGGAAGAAAATGCCGTGCTGAACAGTTGCATACAAGTCACCTACACACCGATGTTTACAAAAAAGCGAAATTGTTCTCGCTCAGAGGCCTCCCCCCCCCCCCCCAACAAACCTATACTTGTGAAATAATCGTGCTGAGGTCGCCCTACAGATGATATTCTGAGAAAAGGCTAACTTACAACCCCTCTTCCCCTTCCTCTCCCTCCCCCCCCCCCCTAACAGACCGATATGGGTGTCAGCCCGATATTCTAAATTACCCTACAACCTTTTCAAACTGTGTTGCCCTACGAGGCGCTCAAATCAGGGCTCGGCACAGGTGTCTTACAAGTAAGCTGGATATTGTTTTTGGGACAAAAAGCAAAGGGGTTCCGTTTTTATTGCCGAAAAGACACAAAATTTGCGACGTTTTTTATAGTTGGCGTTTCGTTTTTTGGAAAATTTCCAGAGATTCTGATCTAGGATCTAAGGGGACTTCGTAAAAATCGCAAAAGTCAAGGGGAACTTCGTTTTTTGCATTTTCATCCAGCCACCTCGTGCCGATCCTAACTCACATATATCTGCTCTATGGACAGCCATGTGAAGAATCGCCCCATGGACTTCTTGCAAATCATTATTTTGGAAAAGAAGTGCCCTATGGGCCACTTACAGACCAATATATCAAGAAAGAACACAGCTACAAACCCCCAAATCAATATCTCGAAGAAAAAATTGCCCTGAGAGCCGGTCAAAAACCGATATTTGAGAAAGAACTCTTATGGAACTCTTATGATAATTGAATGACTGTCCTACGAGCCCTCCTCGTCCCCTACAAACTCACATTTGAGAAAGAACGCATTACGGCCACCTATAGGACTAAATTATAAAAATGAGGTATCTCCCTTATAGATCGATACTTTGAGAAAGAGTAACCCTACAAATTCCCTCGAACTGTCCAAAAAACTCTCTATGGGAAGCTTACAAATCAATATTTTCGGTAGAACTGCCTTATAAGACCCTACAAATTAGAAAGTGCCTTATGAACAGCTTAGACATTGAAGGATCTACCCAATGGACAGCGAGCAGACCAATGTTGTGAGAAATGATTGCCCTACGAGCCTTAAAGACCTGAGAATCACCTTACAGGACGCTTACCAACTTTTGTTTCGAGAAGAACAAAGAACTGTCCTCATCAGTCCTCACCAATTATGAGCAGCAAAGACTTTGGCAGGAAGATGAGAATGTGAACAATTGAATTATAACGTTGAGAAACCACTACAGCATGTTTACGCAAGACGAGTCCCCAAATCAGTCATACACGCAGAGTTCAAACTTGCGAATGAGGGGGAGGGGGACTGTTAGCAGCCTTAGAAGTGTCGGCACCTCCGCAACTGTGGCGTTTTCGCACATAGTAGTCGCATCCTTTCAAAAACATTCCTCGTAGAGGGACGATGCTCATCCCTAAGAAAACACGCTAGCCTGTTAACAAACCTGTACTCTCCGCACCCAACGCAATCACTCGCCTCAGCCCGCAATTTGTCAACATGTAAGTGCAAACCCCTTGCCATTCTTTATTATACAACTAGTGAACCAGTAATCTTAAGGCGCTATTTGCAAGAGCGTTCTTCAGGATGCGCCGCAGTTTTACGCTATTTGATGATTTTTGAATTGACGTTATGATTCTTTGTATACTAGAATAGCTGCCTTACCCGGCTCCGCCCGGCCCTGTCAATGCTATGATTGAATCCTTATCCCTGTAAAACCTTTCATTGCGCCCACTTCTACATGCAATTCCCTATTCCCGTTGTGTTAGTAATTAGCATGCCCACCTACCTCCCTCAACGACCCCCAACCCCGTAGCTCAAACTTTGCAAAAAATCGATAAAATCGATAGAAGTAATCGATAATCCTGAAAACTAATATTGTATTCGGAATCCCCATGCTCGATTATTCCCCCCTCCCCCCCCCCTCCCCTGTGCAAACTCCCAGCTCCATAGCTCAAACTTTGCAAAAAATCGATAAAAAATAAAAGTAATCGATAATCCTGAAATCTAATACAGTGATGGACATAATTACAAAGCCACTCTAGAAATCGTCGTAATTTTCGTTCTTGTCAATGAATCTCTCTGAAACTTTGTTGTATTGTCCGCATTTCAATTCAACATAATCCTTCAAAACGGCTTCCAATTTGTTGAGTTTGAATGGAGAAAAACGAAAAAATTCGAAAAGCCCTCTTTAAATGCGGGACAAAATTATAATGCCACCTAGTTTTTCTAATCACTATCGCATTCGTTGACCCTCAGATTTTTTTGTACAATTACATCCCAAAATATGAAACATTTGCAACACCTACGGCCTGTCATCCTACTCAAATAGAAGCGATCACTGCATTTTTTGCTTTCAAAAGCACCAAAAGTCAATCTGCTTCAACTTTTCATCTGGTTTGAAGAGTTTTCAAGCTTTTGTTCATTTCAAATGATAATCATGGAATCTACTGACCTTTCTAGATAGATGAGGTGAAGAGCGCTTTCGTAAACTCTGCGTACTCGCTCATTTTGACGGACAGACTTTAACCTCAACATAGACTTCTCAGACAAATTAAGGGAACTTCCCGAGAACAAGCTAATTTGCGGAACTTCCCGAGAGCTTGATTTAGTACTGGAGTAAATGAAGGTGAAAGAATGGAAACTTCCCGAGAAAAATGACGTCGACAGGAATACAGTTAGGAACTTTCCGAGGAGAAATCCTCGGAAAATTCTGCAAAGTGCAGAACCTCCCGAGGATTTCAATTCGAGGGAACTTCCGCAGAGCTTTTGCAGGTTAACAAAACACTTCTGTTTTGCTTGTTTTGCAAGTAAGACTACCTGCATCATAATGATAAGCTCAAAGTTTGATAAGGTAAAGCTTAAGGTGCTTTATTTCTGCCTATCACCGTCTGAAGGATAGGTAACACTGTTATGATATTTACCTGTCTATTTCGAGCTAGCGTAATCAAACCTGTTTGTTCCATTTAGTATTTTTCAGGTGTCAGTATCTGTGTCAACAAACCTCAAAAAGCTGTTGGAAATCTGCAAAAGGACTGAGGAGGGACTCCACTCAAGGACAACGCTCTCTTTGAAGTATTTTTAATGTTTGCTTTATTAATCTTGCGCTGTTGCTTTGCTTATTTTGTAATCAAAGATTTTGTCAAAAGAAGGAGGGGGAGTTTTTTGTCCCTTCCTTCCCCTCATCTTGAACAAATTTTCACATTGCCACTGCTTTTCATCTCTCCTTCTCTTCTCTGTTTCTGATATTTTCAGTTTTCTCTTTCTCGCTCATACATGTCCTCTCACAATACCCAAATCACAAATTTTTTATTTTTTAATCTTTTCATTTTGTCAAAAGAAGGAGGGAGAGGGGGAATTTTGCTTTTCAAAATTTTTTTAATGGTTCGCAAAAAACCTGCAAATCATAAAATGATTTTTTCAAACAAAAATGATTTTCAAAAATGATCAAATGATAAAGAAATTTTTCAATGATAAATGATAGAATGATGAATTTTTCATAAATATGAGGATTTTATATATACTACCCTTGGGTAGTCAGGAGAATGGAGTCGAATTGAAGAGATAGAATAGTCTAGAGAAAGTGTTACACAGAGAGGCTGCCATGACGAAGGCACGCTATCTTTGGGCGCGAACGCGGTTTTATTAGCCTCAGAGCGCATGAGCCGCAGGTTTTGCAAGGGTGAAGATGCGCGCGCGTCGCTTTTGCGCCCGCTCAACTAGTACTGCTTCTTCTCCTTCATCGTGCAGCGCCTTAATTATTTTGTCTGAAAATTTTGCGATGTTGCGTCGATTTAGTAGTCCTTGATTTTCTTTGTTAAAAGCTCTATAGATCTTCAAATGTGTCTCAGAGTTTTCCTTGTTGAAATTTCCAAAATTCCAAGTCTTTCATCAAATCATACAAACTTCCTTTGTATTTAGCACACAGGGCTTTCGAAATGGAACCTATGCGGCGTAACCGTCATCGACGACGCAGCGACTGGACTGCAACTGAAGAGGGTAGCAGCAGTTCGGTGAATAGTCAGCTGTTTTTTGAGATAGCATAAATAGGTTTAGTAATTCATAAAATGGCATAACAGCAACAAAATTTGTTACAATTACTTACTACTTAGTTACTTAGTTGGCCCGTCCTCACGTGTCGTGCGGGCCGCAGCACAGCTTCCATCCGTTCCTATCCCTCGCAAGCGTCAACCACGATTTTCGTATCGGTCGTTGATGGCGAAGATCACGAGATCTAGGTGTAAAATTCGCTTCCAGCTGGTTTTTCAGCTGGTCCATCCTTTCCACGAACACATCTGCCCACCTGGTGGGGGGTCTTCCTCGAGGGCGTTTTACATCGCGAGGGATCCATTCCAGCGTTCTTAACGTCCATCTGTCGTCTGTTCTTCTTGCAATGTGACCGGCCCATCGGTACTTTACCTTCGAAACATACTCGACTGGGTCTCGTAGACGGGACATACTTCTTAAATCAGAACTGCGAAGTCCGGCAAGATGTTGCGTACGTCGGTTAAACTTCAGAAGACTCCGCTCCATCGCTCTGTGGGTGGTACGAAGAGCTTTCGACGTGGCAGCAGTGTCAGCCCACGTCTCGGCTGCGTAGCAGAGCGCTGGGAGAACGGTTGAATCGAACAGATGAGCTCGAAGCGCAGGGTCCGTTAGTTGGTCGGTGGCTTCTTTCAAAGGCCCGTAAGCGACCCAAGCTGCTCTTCGCCTTCTGTTAAGTTCTTCTTTCAAATCGTTCTGCATGTTCATTGAACGTCCTAGATACACGTAAGAAGAGGTCTCCTTGATTGGGGAATCTTCCAGCTTCAATTCCGTATCCTCAATTAGGCCGTTCTTCATGAACTGGGTTTTCTTCCGATTGATTCGCAGTCCAATCGTCTTCCCTACTTCGTTCAATTCCTTTAACATCGTCTCGGCTTCATTGATACTGCTCGAGAAGAGAACGATGTCGTCCGCGAAACGAAGATTCGAGAGGAATCTCCCATCAACTCGTATACCTCTCTCATTCCAGTCCAGTGATTTCATCACCCACTGCAAGGCCGCCGTGAACAGCTTAGGCGATATGGTATCGCCTTGTCGGACTCCCTTCCCTATTGGTACGGTCAGGGGGCGATGGAACAGCTGTAGCGTTGTAGTGCAGTCCTTGTAGCAGTTGGCTAATGTCCTCACATATGACGGATCCACTCCTTGATCGACTAGCGCTGACAGGATAGCGTTGAACTCGACGCTGTCAAATGCCTTCTCGTAGTCGACGAAGGTTAGGACGAGAGGTAATCGGTACTCCCGGCAAACTTCTATGACCCTCGAAACCGTCTGGATGTGATCCATGCAACTGAATCCCTTGCGAAATCCAGCTTGTTCTGGAGGTTGGGCTTCATCCAGTGTCCTTGAGATGCGAGTGAGAATGATTTTGGTGAAAAGCTTATACAGCACGCTCAACAGGCATATCGGACGATAGTTTCGAAGATCTTCCCGTTCGCCCTTCTTGAAGAGAAGAACGGTTCTTGACGTTCTCCACTGGTCGGGAATCCTTTCCTTCTGGAGATAAGATGTTAGGTGCGCCGCCAGAATCTCGTGTAGACAGTGTCCTCCAGCTCTCAGCAGGTCCACGGAAAGATGGTCTGGTCCTGGAGCTGTGGACGTCTTCATGGTCTGGATCGCGACGCGTACTTCAGCAGGAAGAATTCGTGGTGGTGTGTCTCCAGCGGGAACAGCGGGGTCTGGCACGGGTGTTGATGAGCGGAAGAGGTTGGTGTAGAAACTCTTCGCGATCGATTCCATTTCTCGGCGGGAAGTTGTTGGTATCCCATTTTCGTTTAATAACGCTCCCAGTGGTATGTGGTAGTCGCAAAGGTCCCTTCGGCATTTCTTCAGACTTCGTCTTTGTTCAGCGGCTTCCAAAATCCTCCTTTGCCTGTACTTTCGTAGATCCTCCTGCAATGCCGTTCTGCAGCTGGTATTTGCCACTAACCGCTCGAGGTGAGATGCATTCGGATCCAGCCTCAAGGATCTTCTTCTATCGAGCAATTCCTTGGTGGTGCTTGAGATGCGATCCAAGTTCCTTGCACGAGTTGTTGAGGCGCAATACTCACAGGCTTCCAATCCTTTGAGAAGCAGCTCGTAGTCCTTTGTTGGGTCTTCCTCGATGGGCCACTCACAACATGATAAGAGCTCCTCTAACCTTTGACCGTCGTAAACGACTTCCTTCCTTCGTGGACTGCGATGGCAAATCTTCCTTTCCAGCTTTTGACTGAATCGTACCTTCGCTCGTAGGAGGCGGTGATCAGAACCACTGCAGAAAGATGGCACTACCGATACGTCAAGTAGGCACCATCTTCGGTTGGTGAGTATGTGGTCAATCTCCGCATGTGTCGTTCCATTGGGTGACTCCCATGTCCATCGTCGTTGTTCTTTCTTCATGAAAAGTGAGTTTCCATGAAACAGGCGTGCGGCGGATAGGATCCCAATAAGACGGTTGCCGTTATCATTCCGGAGCCCAAATCCAAATTTCCCGATCCTATACTCCTCTTCTAGTTTCATCCCGATCTTCGCGTTAAAGTCACCCACAACAAACTTGTAAAAGGACTTCTCGTTGCGGACGACCTCCTCTACATGCTCGTAAAAAGCATCCAATTCCGAATCATCAGCTGCTGATGTTGGAGAATAGCAGTTGATGATGCTGATGGTCTTCTGGTGTGGAGGGTGTAGGCGAAGGATGGCCAGTCGGGAAGACAGGATCTCATGCGAATCGACGAGATGGACGATCGTTGGGTGGACGACAAAGCCGACGCCTCCCACGTTCCGCGACGGAACTTTCTCACCACGAATGACGAGGGTCCCATCGCTCAACTGTCGCACGTCTTGCTTCCTGGACTTCGTTTCCTGCAGGGCGATGACGTGATACTTGATGTGCCCTGCGGCGTGGAGAAGAGCGTGAAGGTCGGCGTCTGTGGAGACTGTTCTGGCGTTGTAAGTGCAGAGCATGAAGCAGTCTACATGGCGGGTCGTCGCAGGTGTGCCGTTTTTGTCCAATCCAAATGGCGCCCTGAGCAACCTGCCACCAGCCTTGTTTCCTTCCGGCGCCTTAGTCGGGGTCTGATGACAGGGCTTTATTCCTTTACTTGCTGCTCGAGTTTTAAATTTTTTCCCCGGCACTGAGTCGGCTTACCAGGCCTGCTCAGGCCTACCATATTCAGGCGATCGCTGACCATCACTATGTGGAGTGGGGACCCGCCTAACGACCTATTAGTCAGACGGCGGAAGCTGACCCGGTTCGCTCTTTGCTGGGCGTCCGGGAGCCAGAGGTTAAACTCTAGCTGCAGGTAGCTGACACCCAGGGCCACCCCCACGCCACTTTGAGGCGGCGAACCATCGTGGGGGTGCTGTTGAGGCGGCGAACCATCGTGGGGTGTTACAATTTGAGAAAACAAAAAAAGGAAAACACTGAGATAATCGGCTAACAATGAAAGCAGGAAAACAGGTTGCAGCGGGTTTCAGAACAGTGTGGTTGTTTTTCCTTAGAATACGTGCGTGCAGCTACGCGGGTTCGTACTAAAAACTGATTTTTCGAATTTAGCACCCTAGACGCCCTCGGTTGAGCCCTGAGCCGAGTACGAGTTCCGAACCGGCGGCTTCACTCCCTTCATTTGCCGAAGGTGCCGCCGACGAAGAGACAGAACCCAGCCAAGTTGTTGACGAAGAGATGGCAGAACCTAATCACGCCGCTGGTAGTGAAACGGTAGAACTGGGACAAGGTGCCGTTGGGAACGTGGTAGAGCTAGGTAGCATTTTCTTGGAGTAATTCTGCAGAGAAGAAATGTATCTCGGCTTTAAGATCATCAAGACAAGCTCCTTTTTTTTGCCTGTCACACTGTGCTGCACGGTACCAGCACCGCGGAGCTGAGACGAATGATGATGTTGATAGAAGTGGCCACAGGAAGGGCAGCAAATATTGTGAGATTCCAGTCAACCAGTAGGTTTTAAGAGGGAACTCTATATTTAAGTGTGTGGCGGATGTGACGAGATTCATGGATAATCTGAAAAGTGACATACGCTTAAGAAATCACGCATTTTGCAGTTCATGCTTTCGAACACTGGTGAATAAACGCGCCTTGTGCGCCAATCTCAGCTGCGACCTATATGGGTGAGCACTCCTGAATCACTATGCGGACGATCACACTTTTTTTCAGAATTCATCCCAAGCGTTCGAAGTCGTTGAGAAGGCCATCATTGTCTTTGCTGGACATTCGGCCACAGATGGAGAGCGTACTTGCTACACATTTGTCCCTACTGATCAATGTACATCGGCGACTCCATGAAAGTTATGTGCGTAAATTTCTTCTTAATTCTTGAAAAGGCTCATCAATTTAGTTTGATTCTGGGACGCGCTCCGAAGCCACTGATTTCCCCATGTTCAAGAACAATGTTGAGTCGCCAGACGAGTTCTCCAGACATATAATGAGCCTGCAGTTGACCATAGCCACCGATGGATTTGTACCAGCACGGCTAAGCAGGTCTTTCATCTGGAGACTGGCAGGAATTCCTTTCAAGATTTCTAAATTTACTACTTGTTTAGGCAGGAGCTTTGGCCATTATATGTGCGCGTTGATGATCTTCCATCGAAAATAGGAAATAATTATCTCAATATAATCATGGCTGGTGTGCTGTGGACGTCAAAAACACCCCACGAAGAGCTGTGGGAGGGTTTATGGACTCACCTGGCTACAGAGCTGGCTCTGGTGAACTCTGAGCCCCTGCAGATCCTTGACAATGTAACGGGCAATCTGTGGAGTATCAGACTAAGACTGACGCATGCAGTCGTTTCAAGCGGGCATAGTACACTAATTTCTTACGGAAAATTGCTCTTGGTCAGCTATCATACGCTCACACGTAGCTCGTTCGCTCTTATTGAGCATTACTCAACGGTCGACCCTTTTGCAAATTTGATGGAAGTTTTGGGAACCTTGGAAGACTCAGACAGAGCTCGGAGACTTCTTCGCATTGTCTCTTTAAATAATTCCCATTTTCATGAAGTTAGTTTCCTTGGCATCAAATGGATCAACTGCACTGATATCTTAAGACCCGCAGTCTTCATTAATATGCGGAATAGAATGTTTGCTCTCAAATTGTAAGACCCCTGGCCTGCTATTTCCATTATCTCTTACTTCTGTGTTCTCATGAAATGTCGGAATAAAGTAAATTTGTTGATGTTATTATTTACTGTCTCTAGCGGATTTCAAAGCCACCTTTGCTTCTTATTCCATAACGTCGATATCAAAAAGTTTATAGAGTTCTAACATAAAAGCAGTAATAATAGCTATAGTCGTCCTCACCCCACTAGTCGGTCGGTGGTCGAATTTGAATTTGAACTGGAGCAGGCCACCCGCGGCAGAGCGTGGCAGACCGCCCCTCAGCCAACCGCTTGCATGAGCTTTTTTCTTATATTCTTCGTGTTTCTTTGCTATCTCTCGTATTACGGCATTGTTCTTAATCAGATTTTCAGATTTCATACCGCTAACTCTTTGAAACCAACACTTTTTGAGAGGTTTTCAGCCCTGTCGCAAAAAAATGGTCTAAAATTCTAACGAAAGCTTGACACAATCATCACAAACTTATCAAATCACATTTGTATCTATTTCACTTACCGGAAAAGATATTTCCGGTAAGGAGATCAAAGACCATCTCACATGTGTCCAGCGATGCCTTTCCCACGTGCGTTCTTTAGACAGCAAAGCGCGAATCCTATGGTCGATATCAGTTTCCGTCTGTTTGCAGACGACGTTTTCAGGACAATAGCACGGTTTCGCCAAGGGAAAATGCACTCAAACCTTACCTTCGCACAAAAACAGGGCATTAGGGAGGTGCGGGAGCTTGTAAACTCAGCGCAAATAAGACTCTCTACTAGCGATAAGGGAGGCGAGTTCGTAGTCATACCCCACCAGCTAGATGTTGCGATAACACAAAGGCACTTGCAGGATCAATCGCTTTATCGTCCTTCCACTGCCAACGAATTTCAGAAACAATACCGCAAACTGAACAGGGAGTGGGTAACGATCGCTAAAGCAGCTCGGTTATCGCACGACACAATTGCGCGCCTCAAAATCGACACACCTGTGTGCCCAGTGCTGTATCTACTCATCAAAACACACAAGCTCCAATCAGACGCCGAGTTGGCCTCCACCGACCCCTCTACTTTCAAGGTGCGACCGATAATTAGCAGTGTAGGAGGGCCCACAGATAGGATCGGGTGGTTTATCAACAGCATACTGACGCAACTGCTCAAATTTATCCCTTCGCACCTGGCCAACACTAAAATGTTTTTAGACCGCCTACGCGCGACGCACATTGATCGTAACTGCGTCATGGAGTCATTTGATGTCAACGCGCTCTATACTAACGTGAGCAACGAGTCCGCGATGCAAGCTGTCTCTGAGCTTCTCATAGGCAACGAAAGCAGTATAAACCTCTACGGGCTCTCTATTTCAAAAATTATGGCTCTTTTGCAAGCGTGCCTAGACTGCAACATCTTTAGGTGGTCTGGGAGTTACTTCGCGCAGATCAGAGGTTTGGCCATGGGACAAAGGTTAGCCCCCACACTCGCTGTAGCCTTCATGGCAAAAATCGAAGCGCCTATTTTGGAGTGCCGTCCCTTGCTCTACTGCAGATACATAGATGATTGCTTTATCATCTGCGCGACTCAGGCAGATGTCGATAAGTGTTTCCAATTACTCAACGAGCAATCACAGTATATAAAGCTCACCAGGGAGAAGCCCAGCTGTGAATGGTTACCGTTTTTGAATGTACAGATCAACCTCTCTTCGGGTATATGTGCGACAAAATGGTACCGCAAGCCGAGCAATAAAAACATTCTCATCCACTTCCAGTCAGCACATCCGCTCCAAACAAAGAAAGCTGTAATCAAAAACATGTTTCGCACAGCATCCCAGGTTTGTAGTGGACACCAGGAAAGGATAGAATCACTGACGCTTGCCCGCAGCATAGCTTCTTCTAATGGGTATGTAAATCATGCAAGGGCGCCTAGGAGTAGAAGAGAACAGCATCGCGTGGTCAGTGAACATCCCGCCGCCGAAAAAGTAGCCTTCTGCATTCCCTTTATCTCCGATGAAGTAAGCACTGCATTGCGACAGTGTCTGAGGAGGGCAGGGCTGCAAAGTTCTGTTACGATTGTAGAATTGCCTCCGAGCAATTTGAAGAGATTACTAGTTCGCAATCGTATCTACGATCGCACCTGCACCACGCCACATTGCATTATCTGCCCTCAGGGCAGAGGCGGGGATTGCATGGCTACCGGGGTCATCTATCTGATCTCTTGCGAGGAGTGCGGCGAGGAATACATAGGCGAAACGGCGCGCCCGCTATGTGTTCGCATCAAAGAGCACATAGACGGCAAAGATAAATCACGCACATCCACCCCTCTGGGCACTCACCGGGTACAGAAACATGCGGGGACAAATTTCGGAGTTTCGGTAAAAATCTTGGCGCATGAATCTCAAATATCAGCGCGCAAGTGTTTAGAAGCTTTTTGGATCCACGCGAAAAATCCAAAAATGAATCGCAAGGAGGAATGCCTAGCGATCACGCGTGAACTCGCACCTTACCTAGGTCAGCTCTTCTGACCTAGTTTTTCGCTATAAATAGTGGTCCCTCAAGCGGTCATTATTCGTCTCGCTCTCGCGTCAAAAAGCTCTTCGGCTAACCCAAAAGGTGAGTGTTTGGCTAAATGCTACCAGCTGAGCTAGTGATCAAACCCAAGTCTTGACGCTTTGCTCACTCTGCTGCAGAGACGTTGTCGAATGGATTGCAGATCGTATTACCCATTTCAGGCTCTGAAGAAGGCGATCTGCCGAAACGTTAGCCTAATAAAGTTTTTAACAATCTCGGGTACGGCTCACAAGAAGACACAAAAGATATTTCTCATCCAAAAATCTCTATTCTTCCTGGTTTACCTGGAAAAATTGTAAAACAAACGAGTACAATTGCACAAAACAATAGTTAGCTGTACGAAAACCAAAAATTTGATCAAGAACATTGCCGCAATACGAGAGACAGCAAAGAAACACGAAGAAACAAGAGAAACGCTCATATGCAAGCGGTTGGCTGAGGGACGGTCTGCCGCGCTCTGCCGCGGGTGGCCTGCTACAATTCAAATTTGAATTCGACCACCGACCGACTACTGGGGTGAGGACGACTATATAATAATCGCCTCAAAGATGTAGATCATTACTTTGAAACGATTTGTGTTAGAGCAGGTGAGGCCGTGTAGAAGCATGTCATGTCAAGCTTATCCCATACAGGTTTATCAGCTTATCACAGCCGAGCTTGAATCAAGTTTCATTTTCATTTCAACGTAGACTTCGCTGCTACCTCTACCTGTACGCGCTGGGCTATTGCTGCTATATGACTACATACATTATTGCTGCTATATGACTACATACATTATGTTTAGAGCTCTAGCCATGGCCTACAAAAGTGGAATGTCAAAAAATACGCAGGCGAAAAGGCAAATGCAACAGGGATTTCTTCCCTTACATGAAGAGTCAGCGACGCAAATGAATACTATGGCAAATCATCAGACTCAAGTATGGTTTTCTAAATTTATTAGCCTAATTTGTTCTGCCAAGTGGTATTTTCCGAGGATGTCGTTTATAATAATGAAAGCTAGTACAATACAGTCTCGCAAGCGTTTGCATCACACCAGTGCTAAGTTTTATGAGAGCAATTTCCTGAGAGACAGAAAGATGTTTGATTAAATTTTACATTCATGGACGGCCTCTTTAGAGTGCATTCACGGTAGTTAAAAATACTGGGATCAACATGCATGAAAAACAAATCGAAAGATCAAGCAACGAGCTTTCGGAGTCAAGTGAACGTGCGTAGAAATTAAATTCACATTTTGACCTCAATATCTCCAAAAAGTAGGGTTGAATAATTTAGTGGGCTTGGAACGCGTCTATGAGGTTTTGGAACCTGTTGGATTAGTACATGGCGATACAGTGCAGCTACAAGAAATTCCCGGTTCGCAGTTATACCAGTGAAAACCTTAAACTTACTATATGTTTTAGAGCGCACTACTTTAAACCAGAATGGTTGGAGAGATGCCCCAGGTTTATTTCGAAACCTCATTTATATGTTATGAAAAGGTGTCACTAAATGCATCATTTGTAGGAGTAGAAGTGACTGAAGCTGGTTCTTTGCCTCATCATTACACGCATACTCTGCCATCCGATGCACTGGGTTTGAGTTTACGCATATAAAGCATAACATTACGATATTTGTTTCAGAAGCAGTGCGCGCGTGTTTACTGCGCGAAGTTGGAACAACAGATTTCGCGTCTTCCCTCTATGCAATCGTAGCCAGGGGAGCATCCTTGTCACAAGTATCACTACAAGTATTTCTGCTTCTTGACGCGGTAGGCAACGAAAACGTCTCCTTTAGGAAACGCTGCACCAATGTACGCGGCACATTCAGAGGTTTGATATGGAAGACATCTACAAATTAGTGCAAAGTGCCGAAAGGTCCCGTCTTGGGACACTGTATGACGTTATCGAAACTACACGACTGGTAGTAGAGAACGCGCTTAGCACTCGAATCCAGGCGAGTGCAATTTGTAAATAAGATGACCTAAATTATTGTGGCATAACCCAAACGAATAACATGGAGAACAAACACCTTTCTAATCTTACATCTTTTTTGTGACCAATTACTATTGCTGCACTTTCCAGGAGAATTTGCTCTTGGCAAAGATCAAAGAGCTTGAGGGGCAAGTAAACTCCCTCAAGCAGATGTGCAAGCGCAATGGCGCAGCGACTCACGAAACATCGGGAACAATTTTTGCCTACGAAAATCTGAAAGGACATCACGTGATCAAATATGATTCTCCATTTAAGGTATCTAGAACCAAGAATTAACTGAGTGACCACAATATACGCTCATCATAGGAAGCAGTCCTGAACGATATTCTAAGGGCATACGCCCCGACAAACAGAGTGAAACACAAAACATGCCTTGTCATCACGGAGTTCCTGCGCACAGTATTCAAACAGGTGTGGTGGTATAAATACATGATTGTTGACATGCCCTTGAAATGCTATAATGCTAAGCTGTTACCAAAGTTCCGCTCGTTTTCATTCCTTTTTTGAATTGTTATTGTTGGAGGAACAACCTTTTTTTCAACATTGCTCATAATATAAATTTCTCTATATTCATTTTGCATAACTATCTGTCGTCTTTTTTAATCTATGCAATCGCATGAAGCAAAAAGAACAAGAAAGCAAGATGAAATATTTTGAACCTAGAAAGTAAAAGTTTCTAAAAGATTTGCGCACCGGATCCATCCGACATTTGGAATTATGCTCATCGGACTTCCAACATATCCCGCAAACAAGATTTGATCGACTTGCCGGAATCTTTGATTATAACACTCACGGGTACAACCGGTTATGTGTGATTTCTTTCAAGAACGAATTTTTAAGACTTTGTGCTGGATGCACTGGATCTAGGCTGGCGAGACCTGCAAGGCTTAATGCTCTGAGAAGTTCTCGTGATAGGTGCGTTAGCGTTCTCAATGAGAGTTTTTCTGATGAATAGCATTTCAGCTGGTGGCTATCGTTAGGCGAAACTGACGACGAACGCGACAAAAAGTTCAACAGCCTCCTTGAGAAAAAGTCGTACTGGAGTACTCAAACTGGGCTTTGCATTTCCGAAGCGCTGTAAGCTTTTCTATAGTTTTTACCACTTTCGCCACTGAATCTGGGTTTTGCAGTGAAGACATAAGATACTATCGTCTTGATGAAGGAAAACTGGTTCCGTCAAAGGTATAGACTTATATAGAATCAGTCCTTTCGAACCACGTATTTAGTTTTTTCTTTCAGAAATTCAAATCAGTGCAGCGCGGATTCGGAAGAGAAGATAAAGCGCAAATGTCAAAACAGGAATGGAGAAGATTGGCACTTTACATGAGGGAACCACTCCGTCCGCAAGCTTCCTGCTGAGCCAACAAAATATTGCGCACATTTTTCATCTCTACTGGTATTATATCTACCGCCTCATATGATTGTTCTTCTCTTTCTGTTGCATTAAGTTTTATGCCTTCAACACCAAGTTGGTTCCATGATTGCTTGTATTATTTGAGTTACTGTATAATGTTACTGTATCCTGATCTCTGGAGCATAATCGTTGGCAGTTTCTCTCCTATCGCCATCACAAAGTTTTTACGCGTGTGTGTTCATTGCCAGATGAAGAGGATGATGATGAATCGCCTGATGTGACTAGCCAGATGTGTGATTGTTGCCAAATGAAAGACATAAATATTATTTCTTTTCCAATTTCATGTGTGTAACCACGTCGATGAGGAAGCTTGCAGAGGAAAGAGCAGAAAATATGCTTACGATAGCATACAGGCCGAATAAATAATCCTGCGGAAGTTCCCAGCACGAGGGATTAATCCTGCGGAAGTTCCCAGCACGAGGGAACTTCCCGAAAGCTTCAATTAGGGAACTTCCCGAAGACGATAGCGGTACTTCCGCAGGTGACCGTCGGGAAATTCCGCTAAGGCCCTCGGGAAGTTCCCGTGAATTGTCTGAGTTGAAACGCTTTTGAACCACAAAACTCAGTTTGCAATGTTCATGAAGTGCTGGACTTGATTTATCACACTGCTTACATGGTGATGCAGCTTTCGCAACAAATTTTAGATTTTCCCAAATGATATAGTCGCGATTTAGACCTGGAACACTTTATACAAAAATTTTGTGCGGACAGTAGATTGGACAAAATAATGAATCTCACTATTTTCCTCTCTGTTTTATGTCTAATCTTACCCAAAGAATGAAACTAGCTAAGATCTTGAAGTTCTAAGCGGTCTCCTGTTCTATCTCGTGATCTGAGTTGGCTATCATTGTGCAGCGTGCTCCACTCAACATTTAGTGGATGAGAACTGTGGCTAAATCATAATGCTAACTTCGAAATTCTTTCCTAACCATGCACACTAGTTTACTGTTGTACAGTCGACATAATGGCTGCATTACAGTATTTTCTGTCGCTTGAAAATCGAGTTTTATGGTGCAAAAGTGCGTCAACCCTATGGTGAGATTGGAGTCTGTCCGTCAAAATCAGCGAGTACGCAGAGTTTACGAAAACGCTCTTCACCTCATCTATCCAGAAGGGTCAATAAATTCCATGATTATCATTTGAAGAATAAGAGCTTGAAAACTCTTCAAACCAGTTGAAGAGTTCAAGCAGATTAACTTTTGGTGCTTTTGAAAGCAAAAAATGCAGTGATCGCTTCTATTTGAGTAGGATGACGAGCCGTAAGTTTTGCAAATGTTTCATATTTTGGGATGTAATTGTACAAAAAATTTGAGAATCAACGAATGCGATAGTGATCAGAAAAACTAGGTGGCTTTATAATTTTGTCCAGCTTTCAAAAAGGGCTTTTGTAAGGGTGGTTCCTTGGCTTTACTGTAGCCTGAGGCGAATATCGCCTGGTAGGGTGTGTTATTTAGAACACATTAGCTAATAAGCTTTATGAACAGGCGACCTGCACTCGTGGGTGCTGTGGTAGAATGCTAACAATAATAGGCGTGGCTATATAAGTTACTAGGCATCTGGGCAGTAAACAGACTTATATCACAGCAGGTCATACTTATGGCATGACCTTTACGGTACTTATTCAATGAGATACAGGCGAAGTGATATAGAATTAAGGAGGTGCCGACAATATCAGCACACTCCCGCCGGCAAAAGGAATAAGGAGCGAATATTGGAAATAATAGCAAAGTAGCAAATCTAAGCATGCAGCAACAACTGTCTATAAAGCGGTGGCGTTTGACTGGGTCTCGTAGAGGTCGTTGCTGCACTGCGACACGATTGAAGATGAGGCGCCGGCGACTTGAGGGACTGTCATGAAGTGGAGAGGAAGACGAGTGGGAACTAGAATGGTGTATACTTCTTTCTGTAGATTAGCATATACTTGTGAATACGTATGGAGAGATTCGCGACCACGCTTTTTGTCGTGCTTCATCTTGCGTCGAAATTGCAAACTCTGGGAATGTCGCCTTTTACTGACATCAGAGCGTGTGTTTGGCTGTGGCATTCCTGATGTAATGACCTGTGCTAAGGTCATTCTCCAGTCTGCGGTAGATTGTAGATTGCCATCAATGTTTTCAGCCTCCGTCTTGTATTTTGGCGTCGTTTCCACTGTCGCTTCCACTATTGACATTGATAAGGCTCAATTCTGATGGTGAATCATTGTTTTGATCATCAAGCGGAATATCAGCGCTCTGGCTTCGTGTGGCAAACGATCTTCTGCATGTCCTATTCAGCTCCAACTCGCTTAATGTTATACGGGCTTGCAGAAGATGAACAAACATGCGAGCGTCACTAATGGTTTTGAAAAATCTTGTCTCTTTTTCCAGTTTGTCCCATTCCTCCGCCATCACCTTCTTCGCAGCTTCGTGATTAACTTCCTCGAGCCTTTCCATCAATATTTCGTAGTCCATTTCCAGCAGTTCGATACTCTCTTTGACTTCCTCTGTGCATTTTGTAAGCATATCCAGATGTGAAGTGCCTAATTCTTGGCGCCCTTGATCGTCTGGAAAATTTTTGTTCTCACCGTAGCACGCGTACTTCTGCAGTAATTCCGCGAGTTCCTTGATAGACGTTCTGATTACAACTTTGAGGAAAGGTGAAATCCTCATTGTTCTTGTTGCTGTGCTGCTCTTGAGCAAGCACATATCGGTCTTATTTGGTCGATGCACCAAAATGTAAGGGTGGTACGTTGGCTTTACTGTAGCCTGAGGCGAGTAGCGCCTGGTAGGGTGTGTTATATAGAACACATTAGCTAATAAGCTTTATGAACAGGCGACCTGCACTCGTGGGTGCTGTGGTAGAATGCGCGCCTGCCACGCGGGCGGCCCGGGTTCGATTCCCGGCCGATGCACCAAAATGTAAGGGTGGTTTCTTGGCTTTATTGTGGCCTGAGGCGAATAGCGCCTGGTAAGGTGTGTTATATAGAACACGTTAGCTAATAAGCTTTATGAGCAGGCGACCTGCACTCGTGGGTGCTGTGGTAGAATGCTAACAATAATAGGCGTGGCTATATATATATATATATATATATAAGCTTATAAGTTAACTTATAAGTTACTAGGCATCTGGGCAGTAAACAGACTTATATCACAAGCAGGTCATACTTATGGCATGACCTTTACGGTACTTATTCAATGAGATACAGGCGAAGTGATATAGAATTAAGGAGGTGCCGCCAATATCGCCACAGCTTCTTCAAATTTTTTCGTTTTTCTCCGTTCAAACTCAACAAGACTTTAAGCCGTTTTGAGCGATCATGGTAGGTTGACATGCGCACAATAGAGCAAAGTTTCACGCTGATCCATTGACAAGAGCGAAAATTACGACGATTTCTAGAATGGCTTTATGATTATGTCCAGCACTGTATTGTATTCGGAATCCCCATGCTCGATTACCCACCTGTGCAAACTCCCAGCCCCGTAGCTCAAACTTTGCAAAAAAATCGATAAAATCGATAAAAGTAATCGATAATCCTGAGAACTAATATTGTATTCGGAATCCCCATGCTCGATTACCCCCCTGTGCCAACTCCCAGCCCCGTAGGTGAACTCTGCAAAAAAATCGATAAAAATCGATATCGATCGAAAAGTAGCCCTATGACACCCGCCGGGGCCCGAAGTGTATGTGTGCCAAGTTTGGTCCGGATCGGTTCAGAAATGGAATTTTCTATTCGGAACATACAGTGACCGCCAAAAAGTTGCGGAAAAGCCGCCTTCCTTTTTTCATCGCTCATTTTCCGTTGGAAAACAAAGATGAAAAAATGTTTGGATTGCATGGGGTGATAGAGCTCTTCAAGAGCTACAATCCACATATTGCGCTTTCTGGAAAAAGTTTATTATATAACTTTTAAAAATTTTTTCCTAAAAAAAGTCCGGAAATGGCCGCGTCACAATGTCGTCACAATAATTCTTCGAACGCAAAAATTTTCTTTTGAGTCCTATCTTGAAGCGGAAACACAAGTTATCCGGACAGGTAAACATACTATTATACAGAGCTCGTCAAGAACTACACACTGGTTATGGTTGCTTCCCCAAAAAACGAAAGCTTGAGTTTTATTTTGCTTTTTTCAAAAAATAACTCCTAATTTCCTTTATCAAGCCAAATTTCTTAACACGTAAACCTGTTCAAGATATCCCAACAATGCCGTCTGGATAAAATAGATGCTCTTTGCCATCCTCTATGCAACGGACATGTGCTGACGAGTTTCTTTGCTGAAAATGGCCCTTGGCAGTGCTTGCACATGACCCCACCTGCACCTCACCACTGACTTGTACCGCTTTGCAGGCTCGTAACTCGGCCAGCAATCAATATTTGAGCCTGGTATTAGGCTCATTCGAAAGAACGAGACTTCCTCTACACGATGGTATGCAAATAAGTTGAGTTTGAGAAATTTCAGAGATTTGGCGGATGGGGAGGTAGAGGGCAGCTTCAGTTGTAGTCTAAGCACTTTTCAGCTAAAGTTGAAGAGAGCTCCTTTCGCTACCAATTTTATCCTGGAAGTTCAAAACTGTCAGTTTTCTTGTAATAGATCCATTTCGAAGCTTTAAGACTGTTCTGGTGTTCATAAGAGCTTTCACGCCAATTACCTCTAAGGCTGCACTTTTTCACCCCATCCGCCAAATCTCTGAAATTTCTCAAACTCAACTTTTTTGCATACTGTCGCGTAGAGGAAGTCTCGTTCTTTCGAAAGAGCCTGATCGCAGACTCTTATATTGTCTGGCGGCCGAGTTACAAGCCTGCAAAGCGGTACAAGTCAGTGGTGAGGTGCAGCCAGGGCCCGGCGAGGGTGGCGCTTTCACAAGCTGGATATCGTTTTTGGCCCGAAAAAGCAAAGGGGAAGTCGTATTTTGGCGTCCGGGGCGGAGCCTAAAATAGACTTCCCCTTTGTTTACCGATAAACAATGCACATATCATTCTTTATTCATCATTCCCTGTTGATGCTACTGTCCTATGAACTTAGAGTCCAGCGATGTGAAGATTCTGTGCTCCGATCGCTAGCCTGCCCGCAGGCGGGAATTCAGATCGCAATTCTTGTAAGAGGAAAATAACAAAATAGGCTCGTTTTCAATGCACAAGTAACGATATGGCACCAAATTTGCTGTATAGTTGGAGGACCATGAGCACAAAAAAAGTATGAAGAATTATGAGAAACTTATGTGCGGGGTCAAGCGTGTTGATGCGATCCGGGACCCTCACTTACGACCCCCCCTGAAGGTACCCATCCGTACGACCCCCGCCCCATCTACCCCCCTTACCTCCCCTGCCCACATTCCTCGCGGTAACCTGCATGGACGAATGTCATCTCAAAAAACACCTGCGTGAGAACTTCAATGAGGTTTCGGAAGCAGAATTTGTAGGCCAATGGGTGCGCCCAGCATCTGTAGCACACATACACACCTTCAATAATGTTTGAGATTCTGCAAGTTTTTTTTGAATTTTTAGGCATACTTCAGGCCAGCAAATTCGCTTCCCGTATGCGACACAAATTTTTGCAAGGAGAAAAAATAACATTCTTGAACTACAAAAGATGTTTTCGACTAAGAGGCTTACTTTCTACCTCTTCCACAGTTTTTTCCGCGGAAAAAACCGCTTTAGCGCCGTTCAGAACGATGTCAAAAACGTGCATGAGCACAGTAGCTTGAAATTTCGTAACTAAGGCCAGGAAAAGGCTGCAAGGAACAGGTTCTGTAGCATAGTGCCCAGACTATTTACAGAAAAAGTTTCAGCCCTTGAGAAATAGTGAGCTCGAAAAAATTTAGATGCGACTCTCACAAATTTAGATGCGATCCTAAAAATCAAAAACTGGGATTTTTAAGCTTGAAAATTTGTAACTCATAGGAGAAGTAATGAAACGGCCTGAAATTTTTAGGATAGAAAGTAGGAGGATGGCCTCGTATTGCAGCAAAATTACAGCCAATAAACTTCAATAGCTCCGGAAGAATTTAGATGCGACCCAGATACGACCCCCCTTTCGTCTTTTTTTGCCACCATACATAATCATAAGAAAATCCGAAGGCATAAAAAAAAGTAGGACCAAATTTTGCGCAAATGTAGTAGAGCACCTCTAAAGTACATATAAATTGTAAGGACCGCATGAAAAGCATTACAAACAGATTTACGAATTATTGATGATTAGCGTTTATAAAGATATGCTCTTTTTTCGAGTGTGAGAGTCTTCAGTGAGCCTTCGGAAGCAGAACTTCTACACCATTCGGTACATCCAACATCTTTACCACACATCCATGCCTTTAGTAGCATTTGAGCTCCTAAAAGTGTTTATTTTTTAAGTTTTAGTCATGCCAGCAGGGTTCGATCCCCATTTGCGACAATATTTTGCGAGAGAAATAGTGTTTCCCATATATGGGAAGTATTCATACTTTCTATAGAAAAAAATGAACTAAGTCATAATCTTTCAAAAGTGCAGCGAATGAAGCGAATTTCTACGTTTGCAAATGTTTTCAAATTATTGTTTACTCGTTTTGACTTGATACATTGGTACACGGTATTCCATGAATTTATCGTTAAGAACATGTAATAATTATTTGCCATTCGATTTCCTTCCATGCTTTCGGTTTTTTATCCAAACTATCTCCTTTTACGACCCCCCCCCCCCCCTCACCGTTACCCCGCCTACGATCTCCGTTGCGACAGTCGCATCACACGCTTGACCCTGCTTATGTGAATTCAAAAAATGGTAAGTGTTTTACGAAATTAGGTGGCTCCCGCGCCACTTGGGAGCCACCTGGGGTGGCCCCCTGCTTCCCTTCACATAATTTCCCGGATTTCTTTACATAAATGTGGACTAGGTCGAGAGTATTACTATATGTTTAAATCCGCTTCCAAAACCACCAAGGCACCGCTTCGATACAGCCCCAAACAGGGTTCACAGCGTTATGATCGGCCTCGGAAAGCGCGCTCCAATCGCAATCGGTTATTGTAAATTGTAAAGTTCCGCAGCTGACTAATAAATGAGTAGTTCTTAGATATATAAACGTTAAAGTTTGTGCGAATCTTGACCCTATGTTTTTTTATAGATTCCTTTGCGGATGAACCCATTGAGCTAAAACCTTGAAAACATATGTTTTCGGCCTCGATAGATGGTTTTAAGCTACCCTTCGAAGCAATTCGTGGAATTCTTCTATCGATTCAATGATTTTTGGCACCTTGCAAGGAAAGTGAACACTTACCAGCCGCTAACAAACTGCTTGCACATTTTGGTGTGAACAATGCAGTAAAGTTCATTTCCACTTTAAAATTAGAAGGTGCAGTCACTCCAATAAGCCTTTTTGGGGTAAGCTCGTGCAGGAGGGTAAGGGGGAGGGCAGCAGTGCAGTATTGATACTGCAGAAAAGGGATGGAATATGGCCCGAAAGGACGGGAAGGTAGAAGGACAAAGTGTGGTTTTTGGCCATCTCCTGAAACGATGACCCGGGCTGGACCAGGAAAGCCAGGTAGTACTATAATAAGCGCTGAGGCCGCCCATCTTATTATTTGTGTATATCTGTTTGTCAGGGACTTACGAGGGTCAAAAATAGGGTCAAAGGGGAAGTCGTAAGGAATTTTGGCTTCAAAGGGGATATCGTTTTCAAAATTCTGAGAAGCCACTTCCTGCCAGGCCCTGGGTGCAGCTGGGGTTATGTGCAAGCACTGCCAAGGGCCATTTTCAGCCAAGAAACTCATAAGCACACGTCCGATCCATAGAGGATGGCAAAGAGCATCTATTTTATCCAGACGGCTTTGTTGGGATATCTTAAACAGGTTTACGTGTTAAGAAATTTGGCTTGATAAAGGAAATTAGAAGTTATTTTTTGAAAAAAGCAAAATAAAACTCAAGCTTGCGTTTTTTGGGGAAGCAACCATAACCAGTGTGTAGTTCTTGACGAGCTCTGTATAGTAGTATGTTTATCCGTCCGGATAACTTGTGTTTCCGCTTCAAGATAGGACTCAAAAGAAAATTTTTGCGTTCGAAGAATTATTGTCCGCGACATTGTGGCGCGGCCATTTATTTTTAGATTACATGTTTCTCAAAAAGCTCAAAGTGTGTATTGTAGAGCTTGAAGAGCTCTATCACCTCACGCAATTATTACATTTTTTCATCCTTGTTTTCCCTCTGAAAAAGAGCGATGAAAAAGGGAGAGGGGTTTGTCCGCAACTTTTTGGCGGTCACTGTACGTACAGACAGACAGACATACATACAAACACACATTCAGCTTCATATATAAGATGATCTGCCATTGTTAGCTGCTCAGTAACAACTACATTTCGAGTCCCAGAAATCCTTAGTGTAAATTATATGATGCTTCAACGTTGTGCTTTGAAAGAATAAAATTTGGTTTATCAAAAATCATTGACGTCGATCCGAGAACATCGCTGGAAGCGCGTTCTGCGCGAAAATGGGATTTCAAATTTCAGCAATGCATAATTCTCAAAGGCAGCGTCCAGGCAAATCTGAACCTATGGGGATCCGGTGGATAGTAATTTTGGGGCCCTGACTAAGGCACTGCCTAACCGGCAGCTCAGGTAGTGCTTGAAGGCCTCAGACAGACACGCGATTTGATCGTCGCGATTTAATCGCCACGATTTTCATTCAATTTCATTTACATTCAAAAATTTCGAGCTGGAAAAGTATCACAACAGAAATGCAAGCTAATTGGTATGCAATGAACTCGTAACAGTTGTCTTGTAGCGATTGAATCGCGACGATCAAATCGCGTGAGCTCAGTTCGAGGCCTAAGGCTGAGGTATTAACTTCGAAAATGGACCGCAGGATCGTATTACCCTAAAATCCTACAGATAAGTCCGCTTTTTTTACAAGAAAAATCAATGAAAATGCGCTCTCGCACCGCCAAAAATCTTGCAGATAAGTCCTCTCATCAGATAAGTCCTCCTACAGATAAGTCGGACTTATCTGACAGATTTCAGGGTAAAAGAAAGCGGACTTGTCTGAAGGCGGACTTATCTGTAGACGGACTTATCTGATGGGAGGACTTATCCCTGAGATTTTAGGCTACGCATAGATTCATCACGCACCAAATCAGTTTCGCGTGGGTCCTCCAGTGAAACTGATGAGTGCGCCATGAATCCATGCGAAATACAACCATTGGCTCCAGTTGGGAGGCCTACATCTTAGCCGTTCGTGAGTCACTTGCGCTGCCGCTTGGGCATCGCCTTAGTTAGGGCCCCAAAATTACTTTCCACGTAAAATCCCAATAGGTCCAGTTGCCGGGACGCTGCCTCTAAGAACCGCATGGATCCGGTTGCGAGATTGTCAATAGAATCGTCTCTCCAGAAGCTTTCAGGTGATATATAGTATATAGAATGATTGGATGCCTCTTTACGGCTTACGCCGGAAAAAGAGGCTTCTCATCAAAGCGTCTCCTGAGGCGACTGAGCGGGGCAGAGACGTGTCATGAAAAGACATAAGCTATCAGTGGTTCGTTGTCTTAAATAGAACACATGAAGCTATGAAGCTTTACAGACTCAGATGACACATGCTCTCATTGTAGAATGCTAATAACAGGAAGAACAAATAACTTGACGTGCATCTGGGCAATAAACACACTGGCCCGTAGTAAACCCCCCATCCGGGCATCTCTCTCGACGCGGGCCGGAGTTGAGGTCATCGCGCTTCAGTCCAGCATCCAGTGAGCTATTGATTTGGATGTGGATCGCTTCCTAGACTGATAACCACATGTGTTCTCAAAAAACCAACTACTTGAGCTGGTCTGGTCAAATGGATAAGCGATTGGAATCACACGCGCGCGGTCGTGGTTCGACACCGCCGGACAATCTTTGATAGCGGCCACTGTCAAAAAAATCGATGATGACCGCTAACAAGGATATCACTTAGCAAATGGACAGATAAAACAAAAGTGACATGTTTTGACGGAGAATTCATGAAAAACTGAGATTTTTGGAACATAAATAAAACTTAATAATTAAGTAGATTCTCTTCTAAAGTAGTTTTTACAAGAAACTAAGATTGCTCTGCAAAAAAAGAAGAAAACTTTTATCCTTGCTTTTGTCGCCAAAATCAGCTGTTCATCGATCCTTCCCTTTTCGGGCGCCGGTATTGTGCAGTTTTGCGCCGATTTTTTCTGCATTTTTTGGCAAAGTTGTGTGTATCGTAAGTTACTCAGGAGCAACTTATGTTAGATGCAGTCACCTCTTGTCTGCGTCTCCTCTTCTACACCCTATTTGGATCACTCTAACACATCCGTTCACGTTGAGGTGACTTGAACGTGAACTGATGTGGAAGAGTTGACTGCGGCAGGTGGACAGATGGTCAACTATCAGTTGACTTGACTATCTTATAGCATGGGAACGTGGACGGTGATCAGTTCACCTCACCTAAGGTGAAATAATGGGATAAGTTGAGTTCACCTCAACTGATCGAGCTTTACTACGGGCCACTCACACAGTGCCTGCCCAAAAGTTTGCAGCCGCTCTAGAATTTTGCAATATCTTACTCTGTTTTGCTCAGAACGACTCCGAGTTTAGAATGTGGAAATTACACTGCTTAACACTATGTCATGAAATTTTTCAGTACCATGCACACAGAAGGGGCCTCTTGAGAAAATGGCGAACGCAAAAATCGAGGTTGCTTGAAAATTGCAGCCACTTTCTGCTAATTGTCTTTGAAGAACTTGTCACCTTTCTGTATCTGGACTACAGATGCACCCCTAAGCCTTGAAATATGCAGTGCAACCAGCATTCGTCAAACTCCAATCTAGGAGACTCTACGGAGCAAATTTGCTTGAATGCCAAATGGCAAATAAAATTGGATAAACCATTAGGTTGCCGAGAATTAATCGAATGATCCATGCTCCTATGGAAAGATTGTACGATCTGAACATTCAGTGGCGGTTTGTGGATGTGGCAGAAAAAGCATTACTGGGCATGTTTCAGGATCTACCACAACCTTGACGAAATTCGGTGCTCTTTTCAGCTCAAAATTTAGGCTCAGCGGTTTTAAGATTTCTCAAAGTTGATGAAAACACTGATTTTACAAAAGGTTCACTGACTGACCCGAATCTTGCAAAGCTTGATTGGAAGTATGGAGGCGCTATGGGTGCAAAAAAGTTTGTGCGATTACCAAGTCTAGGTAACGTTCGATTTTTTATGGGGAATCATCAGCGGTAAAAATTGCGCGAGCTTTTCCTCAGCTGTAGCGCCTCCATACTTCCAATCAAGCTTTGCAAGATTCGAGTCAGTGAACCTTTTGTAAAATCAGTGTTTTCATCAAGTTTGAGAAATCTTAAAACCGCTGAGCCCAAATTTTGAGCTGAAAAGAGCACCGAATTTCTGTCAAGGTGGTGGTAGATTTTCCTTTTTTGAAGTTTGATGAATGCTGGTTGCACTGCACATCTCATGGTTTAGGGGTGCATATGTAGTTCAGATACTGAAAATGACAAGTTTCCCAAAGACATTTAGCAGGAAGTGGCTGCAATTTTCAACCACTCGATTTTGGCGTTTTCGCCAATCTCTCCAGAAGCCCCTTCTATGTGCATGAAACTGCAAAATTTTTTGATATGGTGTTAAGCAAAATTATTTCCACAGAATATCAAAATTCGAGGCTTCTGAGCAAAACACATGAGATATAGCAAAATTCTAGGGTGGCTGCAAACTTTTGGCCAGCACTGTATTGCAGCAGGTCATGCTTATGACATCAACTTTGCGGTAGTTTGGCAAGGAAATGCCGTTAATGTCGGCACATAAGTAGGCTCTTCTAGAGACTCTTAAGAAAATTTTGAGTAACAACCTCGCAACCACATCAATGAATTTCTTGAGAATTTATAGGCTGTTAAAATCTGATGAGTGATTTCCAGGTGTTTTTCTAGAAACGTGCCTCTCAGCGATGTTTGTTTTAATGGCATGTCTAAATTATTTCCTGATCAGATCTCATTCTACAGTGCTGGCCATAGCTATAAAGCCACCCTGAAAATCACTGTAATTTGCTCTCTTTTGTTCGAAATTGTCTGAAAAGCCACTATTCTGTGTGCAAACTAATATCATATCATGGACCAGGACAGCTCCCAATTTCAATGATTTTGGGCGGAGAAAATTGAAAATTTTGAAAAAAGGGGTTCTCGAAGCTGGTCACAGCTATAAAGCCACCTCTCATTTCAAATCAGTACTACGTTTTTTGGACCTGAAATTTTTTGTACATATACAACATCAAAATATTAAACATTTATCACGCTTGGAAGCAGTCGCCTTTTCAAAAAGGAGATTCATCCTGCATTTTTTGCTTCAAAGTATAAAAAGTATAAAAAGTATAAATAAAAAGTATAAAAAGTATATATAAAAAGTATAAAAAGTATATAACTTTTTGTATAAAAAGTTATAATGCTTGGAAAAACTGCCTTTTCACCAAATTTTCAAGCACTTGTTTGACTCGAATGAAGGTCCTAGGCTTCGCCGAGCCTTTACAATGGATATGGTGAAAAGTGCTGGACTCAACATTGCGTAATCGCTGATCTTGATAAACGAGCCTCATCTTACCGAGGTGTAAGCACGCTTCTAAAGACGCAAAACTCGATTTGTGACGCGCGAAAATTTTTGGTTGAAAGTTGACACCACCTTGTTTGTGGTAACGTACTCATGCAGAAGCTGTCAGGCTTTTTACAAAGACGTATTTGCAGAATTGAACGCAAAACGCTGTGTCTGCAGTTCGGTTGTGCGCAGTGTATCTCAAATGGCTTCAAATTTTACTGCTTTAAACTCCTCTTCAAGTCAAATCTTACAAAACTGTCAGGAGTACTAGAATTTTGAAGTTTTGAGCGGTTTTCCCCTCGATCGAGAGGTCAGAGTGTGTCATGATCAGGCAGAGTGCACCACTCATTTTTGGAAGAAAAGCGTTCAAGGCGGAACCAAAATTCTGAGAGTTGCGATGATGTTCAAGCTATACGCACGAGTCGATCGTTGTACAGGCGACGTGCTGAGCACTTGACAGAGCTTTTCGGGCATTAGAACACAACTTCTGCGGTTCGAGAACTCATCTACCTGGAGGTGGGGTAGAGGCTCACTTATCAGTAGCGACTACGCCATGTTGACTCCTGCGCTTTTCACCATATCCATTGTAAAGGCTCGGCGAAGCCTAGGACCTTCATCCGAGTCAAACAGATGCTTCAGAATTAGGTGAAAAGGCAGTTTTTCCGCATCATAACTTTTTATACATTTTGAAGCAAAAAATGCGGGATGAACCTTCTTTTTGAAAAGGCGACTGCTTCCAAGCGTGATAAATGTTTAATATTTTGATGTTATGTATGCACAAAAATTTTCAGGTTCAAAAAACATAATAGTGATTGGAAATGAAAGGTGGCTTTATAGCTGTGACCAGTCTTGGAACCCCTCTTTTCAAATTTTTCAGTTTTTCTCCGGCCAAAACTAATGAAATTGGGAGCCGTTCTGGTCAATGATATAACGCTAGTTTGCACACAATAGTGGCTTTTCAGACAATTTCGAACAAAAGAGAGCAAATTACAGTGATTTTCAGGGTGGCTTTATAGCTATGGCCAGCACTGTGTGAAACCTACATCTTGCAACAAGCAACCTTACACGCGAGATATGTGAGACTCGAAATGGCAGTTGCTATTGAAGAACCCAAAGTAGTAGGATTTTTCGGGTGCATGACTTCCGACGGAGAAATTCTGATCGGCTGCCCTCATTTCGCTGTATGATAGAGTAAGACTTACTTCTTAAGGCCTAAGGCATACCTCACGCGATTTCAGTGGCTGGCGATCCAGCATCGCAACAAACCTTCATAGTCGTAAGTGCGCTTTGTTTGGGCCAGACTAAATGCGTTTACGGCAACTTACAGAAGCCACGTGTCTATGCTCTTGAAACTCGCGCACGGTTAATCTGAAGACATCTGGCAAATTGCCGAGTCGCTTGAAGGTGGCGATTTGGTGGAATGGCAAGAAGTATGCCCCAGATCTTAGAACTATTACGCCGCATCGGCTGGTGCTTCCATATACGAACTTCATAAGAATTGGAATTTTTGCTAGTTTTAGGCATTACCTTGCGACAATCTTGTTTCCGGCAATGAGCTCCCAGATCAACCCAGTTTCTTTACTGCCAGATAAGACATCACTTCCTATTGTACCATATAGCCGCAATGGCTAGCGTTTCACAAACGAGATTCAAACAGTTGCAGTTATGGCTTGTCGCTAATTCAGCCTTTGAAATTCGTCTTCAGCGACAAACTCTTTGATCGGTACTTTCTTCGCGATTCAAGGAATAATTTTCTTCAAATCAAAACACATCAGTCACAATTGACAAATCCTTGTGTAATTTATGCGGTTGCGTTCACCATGTTTGTGGCCTAAAGAAGGCAGTTGAATCCTATTCGAAGAGGAATGTGACTGCTGGGTGGGCCGTAAGCACCTAAACTCTATCCGAAAAGCCAAGGCTCGCCTGCTCAATACATATGACGTTACCTAGCCTTCTACTAAACCTAGCGCGCCGTTACCTTGCTGACAAGCAACATAGAAAAACATCAAGTCCTACTATATTGCTGCAAAGAGATCAGTGAAAGGCACTCAAATATTTTCCTAAACAAACGTATTCCACGAAAAGTAACACAACAATACAGAGTTGGGAAGTCCTTGAACACGGTATTTTTATCGTAATGACGAAGCTGGGCATGATGAACACGTGAAATCAATAAGTAATGTTTACTCAACTGTTTGCTACTTATGTTAGGCCCGTATGCACGTACATCCCCGCGGGGAGGGGATGTGCGCTTAACCATTGAAATGATCCCCGCTGGGGATCCCCTCCCCTCCCCGCGCGAACCCCCGTATGCACAAGGACAATATCGTACAAGGGATCCCCTGTGGGGAGGGGAAGTGAACCCTCTTATGCACAAGAGGGGATCAAGCGGGGAAATCACCTTGCTTTCAAATTTTCTATGAAAAACTCTTTCTTATTTCATATTTTGACTGCAACTCATCTTCATCTCCTCACTTCAATTAATTTAGGGTTGCGGAATGTGCGTATGCAGTGACTGCGCTCGGGGCGCTAAAAATGATTTTTTCTACTCCCATTATGTTCCTGCTTTCTTGGATGCTGCCCACTTTCGTTCATGCTGCTCCATTTCAGCGTCAAAATGTTGAACTATAGAAGTTGATGTGTCTCTGCAAGGGAATGGGTAGAAGACGTTATGCTGCCGAAAAGGGGGGGGGGTGCCGCGCGGACGCTTAAAGCAGTATTCTAACATATAACAGAAGCTGCAAATTGTGCCAGCTCTCCATAAACGCTGTAACTATCAGCTGCATATCGTCGTTTATCCCAGGGGAATGATCCCCAGCAGCCATCCCTGGTATGCACAAGGGGAACGCTGGAGAGGGGATCACTTCCCAGGGGATTTCTACTCAGAAATAGGCAAATATGCTACTTTCTAGATTTTTTCGAGGCAGCTTATGTCAAAAAAACAAGATAATGGCAACATGTCATGAAATATGAAAGTTAAGGTGTGTTTATTCAGCCTATATAGTTAAAACTATTATGTTATATGAAAAATGCGCAAATTTCCTGAATGGTCAAGAACTCCTACAAATAATCGAAATTGACAGCTACTGTTGCTCGGATTTCTTCTCAAGAGGCGAATATAGAAAAGAAAGACAAATTGCAAGCCACAGGTCGCTGAGAGAAGAGCCCGGCTTTTAAAGAAAATCCTCAATCAAAATGAACGAAATGCTTGGTAATGACTGAGCAGAACCGGAAAATCCGCGTCTCTGGCATGATCTATACCATCGAACCCCTACTTCGTTGCAGGGGATGTCGATCCCCTCCCCCGCGTTATTGAGTTGAATTCGCGCATACGGGATTCGAGTGGAGGAAGGGAAGGGATCCCCTTCCCCATTCGAACCCCGTATGCACTGAGGTTCGCTCGATCAATACCTCTGAAATCATTTACAATCCCCGCTTAGGTGCAGGGGAGGGGATCGCTCCCCTCCCCTCTGTCATGGCGGGGTTCGGCGGAGGGGATCGTTCCCCTGGGGATCCAGCTCCCCTCCCCTCCCCAGCGGGGACGTACGTGCATACGGGCCTTAGAGTTGACTTTACAATTCAAAGATTCCTTCTTTGACGCGAACGCAAGCTCGGAAACGCTTAGCATCGCTGTCCACGGTGGCACGGAGGTCCTCCACGTCGACTTCCTCCCACGCATTCTGAAGAGCACGTCGCACTCCAAAACTCCACTGTCTAGCGTGGGTGAGCGCAGGCTTTGGCTTAAAGTACTGACCACAAGCTGTAGCCGGGGCTATGAAGATCCGACCAATACGGAGGCCATTCCGCAGGACTAATGAAGCCCTTAACGTTGCTTTAAAGCCATGCTTGAACAGCCCACGCTTTGTCGCAGATGCGCTATCGTGCGGTGAACAACAATCGCTCCCGGTGATATAAGTGTTAGTCCAGATCTTAGTTGCGATAAGGGGAGTGATGGATCTTACCCCCTTCACTTTGAGGCCAAACTCCGGATGACCCCCTTCACCTGGGCTGAGATTGGTATTGTACTCTGAGAATATGATAAAAATCGTTATCAAAAGGTTGGAAGGTCGGAAACAGCCGAGACCCCCTTCACCTGGGGAGAGCCCGGCTCCCGCTATCGCACCTATCCCTTTTGATACCGATTTTTATCATATTCTCAGAGTACAATACCAATCTCAGCCCAGGTGAAGGGGATCATCCGGAGTTTGGCCTCAAAGTGAAGGGGGTAAGATCCATCACTCCCCTTATCGCAACTAAGATCTGGACTAACACTTATATCATCGGGAGCGATTGTTGTTGTCGGAAGTGATCGCCGCGCAAAACATCAAAGAAGCCGGATAAAACTTACCTCCTGCGACTCAACCCTTGCTATTGTCTTCTTGGGGCGAGTAGGTAATGAATCTGTTATTTGGCAATTAAAAACCTGCTTCACGGTGCAGATTTTCACGTCAGAAAAGAGTATCGGTTCGGTGGCTTGCCTTGGGAAGACGTTCAAGCAGTCGACGGCACTTGCGCAGTCAATACAGCCCCGTGTCTTCCCAAAAAGCATGAATTTTTAGCGTCCTCAAAAACTTCACCCCAAGGCCCTGTTCCGCGATATCCTGCCAAAGATGGGCTCTGAAGCCAGCTCAATCAGCTTCGCCGAGAATTGCGACGATGGCGCTGGCGAACGATCTCCGGGTTTCTGTGAGTGTCCGCAGTAACCAATTTACCACTCCTGTAACAATTCTGGGTGCTGTTCATATTCTGGAAACGACGCAAGTGGGGAAAGACGCTGATTTGTGAAATTTGGGGAACCCACGCAATCTGCTGGTTAGCCATCCTCTCCTCGTGCATCTTCGCCAACAACGCTCGCTTCGTTTCAGAAGGCATATCTCCGACAGGAATAAAGCTAAAGCTAAAGCCACTCCGAAGAATATTTGGGGTGCTTCTCAAAATTTTTGCGGGTCCTCAACCCCTAAAATCTGGAAAAAGGGGGCGTGACGTCAGCCACGCCCCAAACAAAAATTTTTTTACAAGGCCTAATTTGAAGTTTCAAAAATTTTCAAAAATTATTTTAATTGTTTACAAAAATAAGTCACTTGTGCATTTTTATAACCCATGTGATTTTCAAAAAATTCGCGACCCATTCTTGGGGGACTTCGAATTCCATTCCCAAGTAGACATAACAGAATCAACACAGGAATTCTTTAAAGGTCATCTTTTCACAGCGTATCAAATGGAAGGCCTTCTCCTATCTCTGAAGAAAGCAATGAGCGTTCTCGACTCATGATTTTGCCTGACATCCTCAACAACTTTAGGTGACATTGCAGTAATAAACGTGCTGCTCTGCTCAGCAGGATCGACCCTTCATTTGTGCAGGTTCAGCAAAAAGAAGCAAAATACACAACATAGGTACACCGAAATGGCCACCGTAGAATTAGTAATAACTTTGCAAGGTACGCAGTGGGAGTGAATATACAGCACACCTAATTTATTCGCAATATCGTTCCTGTTGAGTAGTTAATGTATTTGTGTTGTATTTGTCTGTCCTTGTATCGTTTGTCTTTTTGTTGATCGGTCGCTAGGTTCACTGTTAGATTCGAACTCTATTGTAATGCATTTCCCGCATATAACTCATAGAATTTTCTGGTCGCTGGCATCGAGCAGTACCTAGGTTTTCAGGCTCGCGAGTGTGCACATATATAGCTACCGTACTTGATCAGCTGATAAACTGTTAGTATTTCGCTGTATCCGTCTGCACTCCACAACGAGAAAACGAGTGTCCTTCTACACTCCACATCAAGAAAACAAGTAGCAATCGGTACAGGTGTGCTGCAGTTGCATGCCGTCGTTAAGATAACATGCTGCAAAGTCTTCTACGCACAACGACACTTGCTGTTATTCAACTCACCAGTTCACATCCTCATATGTAAGATAATAACAAGATCTTTATGAACGTAGAAATGAAACAAGGAAAGTCCAAAGCGGATTGCGAAGAACACCTAACACCTGAATTACATGTAATACGTCAAATTTCAGGGAATTTCACTACACTTTTGCAGGCAATGAAACATTTTCTTAGTGGAAACATACTTTATGATGATGTGTGTATTGCCAGCGCCTGGGTAGGGGAACGAAAGCCGCCAGTTTGAGCCGCCTTTCGCAGCTAACTGGTCCTTTCGCAACGTTGTTGCACGTCGTTCCAAGACCAGCAGTCCGCGCAGACGACCGAAGCTGGCGGCTTTCGTTCCCCTACCCCCAGCGCCTTCGTCGCGCTTATCACCGCAGCAAATTTGGCTGGATATTTGTGTTTCCACAAGCAACAATTCGCACTTGTCGGTGCTAATGCCATGTTCCTTCCTTCACTGGTCAATTATTACTAATATATTGTGCCGTGTGATTTCTCCTATTCAAGAAATATCTGGAGGTACCTCTGCCGATACTACTCTACGCTGTTTACCATTCATAGCATTACAGATATTTATTGTCGTCGGCTATTAAACGATCAAAGCCTGCTTTATTGTGAACATTTATATAGGAATTTGCCTAATTTTCTGCTGAAGCTTCTCAAAATTATGTTTCTTTCTCACCGTATGTGTAGTGCTCCCATTTTGCATGATTTAAAATGGAATGATGATTGAATGGCTTTGTGAAAATAAACAAATCTGCCACTGAACTGTAGAAAGCACGCTTGCAGTATTTATAATGATATTTATGGCAAAGGAAAGAGAGAGATAGAAAAAGAGAAAGTGGGAGAGAGAAGAGAAAGTGGGAGAGAGAGAAAATCAGAGAAAAAAATCAAAGTGGAATCAAAAGCAAGCTTTGCGATGAAGGAATGTGAAGGCTGAAGCACCTTGTGACCAGTAAAGCCAGAACTGCTTAGGCCGCCGCCTGATTTCGACAGGAAAATGAAAGATGAAGTGGAACTATAATAATTTAAAATGAAAAGATAATGATAAATCTGGGACGCCCGGCTAAGCCCCTTCATCAGCCTACTGCTGGAATCAGGTTTTAGGACAAACACAGTGCTCGAACATGGAAGAAACAACGAATATTTTATTAAGGCTGCAAGTCGTTAAACCATAGGAGCTTCAAAAAGGATAAAGGGACAGTGGGCGGAGGGGGAGGGTAAATTTCATACATAATTGAAATTTTGATATTCAAGAAACGAAAAAGAATTTTTTATAGGATAAGAAGTTAGGATAATTCAAAAGTTAAGTACACGCAAACTGCAAACAAACAGCAATCCTTCTCAGACTCTAGTATGCGTCGCAATACACGACGCGAGCGCTACAGAGGGTGTAAGCTTGCTTTTGGCAAGATGAAGTGGAAGGCCGTAAATTGAGAACCAAAAGGAAGAACGAGTTAGAAGAGAATCGAAAGAAGAATAAGAAGGGAAATGAATCGTCGGTCGTCGTCACCTGGGCCCAGCGGACATGTCAGGTTGAATGGTTGTTACGGCCAGCATTGGACCACCCATTGCAGGAGCTAGAAAATACCGTCGCATCAAGGAGATTCGTAAGTATGGATGTTCGAAAAGGAATTCTTTGGTCACTCACCTTGTCTTTTGAGAGTAAAAAGTCAGAAAGAATCAAAGCGGCTAAAACTCATTCAACCTTTTGTCCACATGTGTCTTCTTCGGGTTTTCTCTCAAAAGAAACCGTGTAGGTGGAAGAGACTTTGGCTGAACTTCTGTGATGTTTCCATTTGTTCCTACGGATTTCTTTTATATCTCCATTTGGACAAGTTTCACATCTGACGGAAGAGCAGAGGCGAAGCTCCAAGTGCCAAGATGTCGACATCATCGAACGGCGATAAATCTCTGCCAGAGGAGAAGACACAAAAGAAGAAAAAGTAGAAAAAGGCAGCCATGTGGCCTCGGCCAGGCAGCATATTTACCTGAGGTAGTCTGCCCCAGGAAGAAAGTCTGACTCCGAAATAGGTTCAGTGCAGCCAGCCATGCCGACATTGCAACACAACCTTCGCGAGTTGAGAAGGGTGGATCGCAAGGTTAAGCTCAACATTTGAGCAAAAATAAAGAATTGAGGAAGCTCTAATGAAAGCGAGGAGATTCGAGTTTGAAGGACAAAAACAACAGAAAAGGAATCAGTTTGATGAATAATATTCAAGAACCAAAGCAACTTCCCGGTTGCTGCTGAAAATCGTCTACTAAATACAAGACTGTAATCCTGGCCGCAACTCACCAGACAACGTCCATGGTCGGTCTAGTGCTTATTTCAGTCGACATCCACTGCACGACAACAAACTTCGAAGCGGAGCAACGTGAAGATCAGGCAACTTACTCCCAATTGCCTCCTTACAAGTGCGTTATTTGCAGCGCCGCAGTCCCTGGACAGCACGAACTATTCGACATAACTGAGCGTAGAGAATCGCGCAAATGAACAGACGCAACCGCTGCTTAGGTCTCAGCACATGCCTCTTATCAATCCAGATGCACGTGATTTTTCTGCAAAAACAAAGATACTATCGGAAGTGATACATCATTTGGTTTTCTACCAATATCAGAATAACAGTGGATTACAAGGTTACCAAGTAAAAAGAACAAGTTCATCAAAGATTTTTCGAGAATTTTTCTACCTCTAGCAATCATTGGATGACTGTGCGCAACAACAAAGCGCAAACTGAAAAACCTGAAGAGGAAACGATGCACAGCACAAACTGCAAAAACAGCAGGGTGAGGTGACCTGCGGAAATTTCCTGGAAATTGTCTGAGAGTTGTCTTGCAAGTTATTCTTTATCATCTCTTACAATTGCTCAATAAATCTTTCAAAGAATATTTGGAACCCCGTTATTGTTAACTGCGAAGATATTGGCCCTTTTGGTTGAACTCGCCTCCTTACGGCACATTTGCATTGTAATTACTACGTTGGAACGACATGCGAAATGATCATGAGCGGCATCCAGGAGCACTACCCACCTGCTTATGTAGATGTTTACAAAATGCCACAGGCGAAGATTATGTCGAGCAGCGCACAAGAGGAGGACGCAAGGAAGAGAAAGAGAAGACCCGAGTCCAGCTGCGGAGCAGTACGCTCATCCCCAGAACTCTCTTCATCAACCGCTGCTGGGTCCATAGCCTTTATACACAACACTCTCAGTGTGAAACCTTCAATCACATGGGGTCGCCTCCGAAGGTTGCCTCTTCGGAGGCAAAGACATAATACCGCAGATGTGATAAGTCTTCCTCACCCTTCCCCTACATCTCTTTCGTACTCCCATCAAGGCCATACGTGCTCGGGATAAATCACTCTAAAATGAGGTGAGGCGAGAGTTTTGTCAAATTCTCAACTATCTCGCGATTGAGGAATTCGCATCACGTCAATCTGCTTCATCATCTTTTATAATAAACAACGTTGCCATTTACCTGAATCATTTAACAACGTACATCAGTCGAACTATCTACTCAACTTCGTCCAGGGTTGTGAAAAAGATGTGGTAGTTCTCGTTACTATACGCATCGATATCGACCCAGACTCAGCTTATTTCTTTGACGATCAAGGTGCAGTGCTCTATCAAGAGCTAGGAATGATTGTTATTGGTAATGTCAACATGATATGGCAACGACCCTACTTGCCTACGGTGCTGAGTGAACGGTATCTCCTACGTGGTTTCGCCAGTCCATCTCTATTTTTTTCGCTGTGAGTACAGTGCTTTCCTTCTTATTACATTTCTCAGTTAAGGACGAAAAGGAGGTGCTGGAAGAGCCCAGGAAAGAACGTCACCCAATCTTTAAGCTTGCTGCGTGCCAAGGCAGAATCGTCGTTTGCAAAGCGTGAAAACTATAGCGATTTCAAAGCATGCTATGGCCTTCTACTGAGCTTTCGTCATTCATTTCCGAATGGCCGTTCGCCCCGTCACCGCGGTCATGTGAGCTCTAGTGATACGCATGCCGTAGTTCTGCAATTGTGCTATCATGACTTATAATAACGGGCTAAGGGTTGTTTACGTCTTTTTGTACGTGTGTGTGTGTGTGTGTCTGTCTGTCTGTCCGTTACGAAATTCATAGAGCGTGTTCCAGCAAACGTTCTAAGCCCAAATTTTGCATAGCGCATGCTACCTTCATGGAAGCCCAATATGCAAAAGCACGAGTAGATTCGTTGAGTGGATCCCTCAGAAATTGCGCGCCAAACGGGTCCACCTGGCTTCTGTACCGCAAAATTCGGTCCGTATCACCACTTTTTGCAGAGTCGTGGATGAGTTTGGTAAGCAAATGTGCAAGCGATGGAGTTTAGCCAGAAAAGTGATTGAAAGTTTACTACATAACGAAAACGGCGCCAAAACGAATTGGTTGTGTAAATGGTCAATTTGCCAAGGTTCTAGCTAAGCGTTTGAGAAGATTTTCGCACAGAGATGTAGCTCACGTTATCATTACTTTCATGGCGACTACCAAGTAATGACAAATCCAAAAACCTATTCGAATTTGCGTTTGTTTTCCTGCGAAAAGTTTCATCCACGCGAAATCACCGATCTCACGTGAAAATACTTTCTAAATGAGTGGTTGTTTACATTTTATTCGTGGTAGTCGGCATAGCGCGGTGAGTTCCAGTGCCATGATTTTACGAGAATGAGTAAGGCACATAGATAGTAGAGCCAGTGCGAACCTCTGCGAAGCAGAGGTGACTCACTGGTAAATGATAACTAGTTTCACACTATAATGCTAAATATCAAATACCAAATAATGTTCATGTTTATGATCATTATTACCGCAACTCCGTTTCGATCCTATCTTTAGACGGATTGACAGACATTTATGACGTTTATTAGGTTGTTGCGTAAGTTCTGTCCGATTTGGATTTTTTGAGTTCAAAATGTCATAACCTATTTCAAAGTCAACTTTTTCTCAAGATCTTAGTTTTTTTTTGTGTTGAGCAATTCCTTGGCTATTAGATACATATTAGAACCTGCGAAAATCCTTATTAGGGAAGAAGCAAAAACTTAAAAACCTCACTACGTTTTCCTTCAAACTTGTCTTTTTTGACATGACAATGCTCCCTTATGAGAATTGATAGGCATCTTATCTAACAATAAAAAGATAGAGAAATTTTCGTAGATTACTTTCCAACATGAAAGAGCCCATAGGGTCTGCGTTGCCGAGAGATTTTTTTTGACCGAACAAAAAATTAGCCACTTTTGACCTCGCCTCAGCGCATGTACGCATGCCTATTTATAAGTCATGAAAATTTTACAGTTGGCGCGAGCACCGAAAAGGAATTGGTGGATGGGCTTTGGCTAGCTCTTTCTTTACTCTAGCACCTCCAACTTTGAAGTCGTCGATTACTTCTATTCGCAGAAATTTATAGCATGTAAAACATCTATACAGAAAATTAATGTTTGACAATGAATTTTACTGGCAAGACGTTTTCTTCATGAAACTGAACTTATGCTTATGCTAGCCTATTACACCTTATTCCGCAACCAATTGAAAAAATTGACCTGAAGGACGCATTGTGGGTATTTTCTCACAAGAACATATTTCTAGGGTGAGAACGTACCTCGGCCACTTGGAGATTTTAGGCCTGAAATCTCCTTACACTGATAAATTTATTGAAATTTGATATGCTTAAGAAAGAACAAGAAAAGCAATTTCTAATGATACTAACAATACCGCATTAGAGATGAAATTCTCTTAGAACAGCTGCTTCAAACATGAGGCAAAAAAATCGGACAGAACTTATGCAACAACCTAATATATTGCCATCCCCGAAATTCTCCAGTAAGGATGGATGGAGACAGTTGAATGGCTCATTTTTTGAATATAAAACTGAATTTGTCTTTATAATTCAAATACTTTATTCTATATTACTTTTCAGTTTCAGCTTTTTTAAGGTTAGTTAGAAGTTGACGTAAGGGAAGCTTTTATTGATTTTCCTAATTAGTGGTGCTCTTCGGATCCATTGTCTTCGATTTGACACTCTATCGGTTGAGTTTTCAAATGAATTTCCCCAATCGTGTCAATTTTATTCCTGTATCACGGATCCTTGTTGATCGTCGCTTGACAAGGGCCGGGTCCAGTGACGACTCCATTCGTTGCTGCTGTTAGTGATCGTTGGCCGGTGTCTTCTCATCGCACCAAATGCACGAGGAACGCTCTGAAGGACTTTTCTAAAAGACTTCGTGAACATGTTCGACCATCGAGTCGGCGGTCTTCCTGTTCTGCGTTTGACGTCCAGCGGTGTCCAATCCGTCACAGCTCTGGTCCACCGATTGTCGTCAAAACGCATCACGTGTCCGGCCCATCTGATTTTATTCTGGGCGTATGCGGCAGCATTCCGATCGTCGATCGTTGACGAGAAAGTGTCATCTTCCCTCCCCCACTTTCGCGAGTCGGGACACTCCTAAATCGCTCTCTCAACAGCGCGTTCGATGACGCTCACCGCATGTTCGTCCTACTTCCTCATGGGCAACTTGAAGCGTACGTCAAAACAGACAGAACAGTTGTGTCGAAGAGATGGGCGCGGGACAGGTGTTCTTGGTCTTCTTCATTACATTCTTAATTGCCTTATGCTCTCCATGCTGCTCGTTTCCTACTGCTCAGTTCCGGGGCTAGATCGTTTATCATGTTGACTTCCCCAATTAGCCAGACGTAACTAGAGCATTCGGTGATCGTCTTTCCATTTAGCGTAAAAGGAGCATCAGGAATCCTTCCGTTGTTCATGAACATCGTCAGATTTAGCCTTAAAGACCGATTTTTCCACACACGTCGTCAAACTGGACCAGCATTCGTTCTGCTTGCGTGATGTCCGGTGTAATCAGGACTATGTCATCAACGAAGCGAAGGTGGTGTAGTTGCCAACTGTCGACTTTCAACCATGTCATCCCACTCTAGTGTCCGCATGGTTTTCGAGAGCAGCGTTGAAAAGTTTCGGCGTTATGGCTTCTGTCGTACTCCTCCCTTCACCTCGATGGTGATGTCCTCGTAAAATGGTGTGATCTTGGCTGTGAAGTCGTTGTACAGCTTTACGAATCTTAATGTACTTTTCTGGAATACCTTGACTGCTCAAAGCATCGATGACAGCCAGTCTCAACCTAATCAAATGCCTTCTTCTAACCTTTCAATGTCATAATTAGCATACACGATCATGGTGCTTTCCAATACATCCTGCGACTACATTCCTGAGTAAAACACCAGAGAAAAAAGATTTGCCGCTTGCATAACATCTTGGAACAATTCGAAGTAGAGTGACACTTGAGACCACTCATACAATGGTATCGTCTCCACATTCATTGGATTACCACAATATACTGTAACCTCACTCTCACTCTGTTGCACCCCTTGTGTGCTAGAGCATATTAAGGACAATTGCAGCGTTTATTGAGAAAACGCGGTATGCCCATACACTATTCTCCTTATAAGCTTCAAAACATACCACCACAAGAAGAACCAGTCGAATAAAATGAAACCAACCGTTATTAGTAACATTAATACCACAACAAACTTGTGACTTCATTCTATTATTACTTCAAAACCTAATTGGTAGCTTTAAATATATCAACTTAATAGTATTGCATTACAATCATTCCATCTCTTCAAACATCCTTCAATGTTACACTTCACATTCTTTGAATACAATTCACAAATCTAATAAAACTATAACATTACAACTAACATAAACTATCCTTACTCTTCACAATTTCTATTAAACGACCAATTGAGTCGAACTGTCAAAACGACAGTTTTTCTTTTCCATTCCTCTCTTGCTTCTATTCTACCACTCTTTTTCAAACTTTTCTATTCATACCTTTTGCTTAACAACCAATTTGGTCCAACTGTCTTAATGACAGTTTCACTCTACACTGACTTTTACATACTCTCCAACTCAACAAATTCTTAGTTTATTTCTAATGACTTGTTAACCAATATGCATAAACAAACAAGAAATAAACAATGAATCTCATACGCTTAAAATATGAATAATACTACATAAAATTTTCGTAATTTCAAAAGTTACATAAGCAAATATACAACAGATAAACAACTGCAGTTACAACATGTTAACCTTACGCATACACTTCAAATACCAATGTATTTTTCTTTTTCTTTTTATTATATTTACTTTTCTAATCATAAAAAATAGCATTAGTTTATACTAATATAAACTCTATTACTAATTTACAATATTAATAACATTAAACATAAACTAATAATATCAATATAATCTAATAGTATAATTATATTTATACAAAAAATGCTATATCTAGATTAATGCTATTTTTCTAAATATCATAATCACAAATGTATTTATTAAATATATTTACCTATTATAAATTAATTACAAATAACCAAAGTCAAAATAGGTAAGTTTATTTTTGTTATACCGTAAGATATTGTTTTATTGCAAATACCTTACAGATTCTTTGATAAGAGAACCATACCTCTTGTTCTAAAAAAATAGGGGGACACCATGATGGGTGAAACCAGTGGGGATGTGGGGACCTGGGGACACCCCCCCCCCCCCCGCTGCGACTCTATGGGTCCCGTTTACTCATTTGTAAACCAAAGTTTCCAAAACTCACTAAACAAAAACAGGGTCGTTCATGAACCCTGGCAGCAGCCCTGCCAAATCATTATCTCCCACATTTCTTAGGGTATAGACCTGCCGACTAGGAATTTATGCAAGTGGTCTCGAAAAACTACGTCTTGCAATGCTGATAATTATTATAAACAATCAAATTTTCATAAAAGTAAGGTTAACAAAATATATACACTAGGCAATTTTGGTAACAATGACATCACAACTGCATGTTGTTCTAAATATGTCATTTGTAAACAAATGGATCACAATCCATACATCATAAGTAATTCAACAAAATTAAAAATATACACATTCTGCACAAATAACAGCAATTGCAAAAATAACAATGTCATCTATTGCATCACATGTAATGAATACAATAAACAATATGTAGGTTTAACAACTAGAAATTTAAAAAGCAGAATAAGAGAACACTTTTATCATTCAAAAAAGGATGATATAAATAAATTTCTATATAATCACTTCAAAACATGCACAAATAGAAGTATTACAGTTCATATACTAGACAGTTTAGAAAACAATAAAGACAAGAATGTTTTGATAAATAAAGAACTATTCTGGATTAAATTACTCAACACAGCATATCCATTTGGATTAAATGACAATATTAGAGGATATGGAAATATATCCAATATTGATAATCCTCTTTTACAAAAAGAAACGCATCCTTACTATAATTTAAAAATAACTAAAGACAGAATACGTAGCCAATACAGGCATAAAAATAAAAATAAAGAAACACTAGATTCATTCTTGAATACTATTAATAGTAAGAGCACACTATAAGATTTATTTCAATATATCCATTCATTGAAAAAAAGTTCCATAAAACAAGTAATTGCAGCATGTTTTGATCCCACATTTCTAATGAAAACTGAACAAAATATAAAAATAACTGCTCTTAGTATACTTTGCAAATTCATGTTCAGTTGCAACAAAAAAGAAAAACAAAATATTAATTGTAACAATATCAACGTTGAATATATCCATGATATACTAGACGAAATCAACCTGAATAAGATTATTAATAATAATTACATAAAAAACATTCTCAGAAATAGCAAAATAAATTACAATCCATGCAGACTTGTATATAAATACAAAATCCAATTTCTATGCAAATTTATAATTACAATTCCATTCTTGCTAAACTTGATACAAACAAAATAAATCAAATTCTTACTCAAAAATGTAACTGTAAAGAAATACAGATGGCACAATATATTGATAACAATCATGGACATATCATTACTGGAAACCTAGAAATAATTGAAGACAAATATTTAAAATCCATAGTGAAAAAAGGTACTAAATACAGGGTACCTAACAACGTCAGTAAAAAAGAAATAATAGATTGGATCCAGTCAACGGTTCAACTCATTATGAATAATTACATCAAAAAATACAAACTCAAACTTGAAGAACTTAAAAACATAGAAACTTTTCTTCTAAAAAAATTGAACCTTAGATTCAAACCACTTCTTTATAAAACCAGACTAGACAGCAAGCAAGACCCAAACGAACAAAATTACAATTTTGAATGTAAATACATAAAAAACCTCAAAAATCAATTTGTAATTTGTCCCTTGATAAAGCAAGTAATAACTTCGGTATTATTTGTAAAAAAATTCTACATACAAACAATAATGAAAGAATTAGGAATTACATCTGATGAGAAAAACGAGTTCTAAATGAAAATGAAACATATAATTTATATGAAGAAGAAAATGCTAATGACATAATAAAAACACATTGACTTTTGCAAAAATAACAAGTTACCACTACAAAATATTAACAGCATACCATTACTATACTGTGTACCAAAACTCCATAAAAACCCTATCAAATTCAGATTCATCACTGGAGCTACACGCAGTAGCATTAAACCCCTTGCTTTAGAATTACAATGCGTATTTCAACACATAAAAATACATTTCAAAAGCTATGTACAAGCGATTAAATATAAAAAACAAAATTCATATAATTATTGGTCAATAGACAACACTAACATCAGTGATAAACTATCCAGTATCAACATGAATAACTTGCAATTATTCTCAGCTGATTTTACAAATATGTTTACTAGCCTACCACATGACATAATAAAAACCCAACCTCAAAGAACTTCTTAAATTATGCTTTAAAAATGCAAACAAAAAATATCTAACTCATAATGGATTCAACAAAATATACTACACCGATAATATAAACACAAAATTAGCTACAGAAACTACACCATTTCAGATTTATTGTATTATATTGATTATATTCTTGATAACAGTCTTTGCAGATTTAGCACATACATTTTTAAACAAAAAATAGGTGTGCCACAGGGCGGTAATTTTAGTCCATTATTAGCAACCCTTACACTAAATTGGTATGAATACAAGTATATGATTAATAAAGTAAATAACAATAAACAACTTTTTGCATTTCGTTATATGGATGATCTATTAATCATACACAATAGCACTGAACATACAATTCATAATATAATCAAAAACATATATGATAACAAACAAGTTTGGAAACTACTCATATAGATAATTTACAATGTAATTGTTTAGACTTACATATTACAATCATTAATGACAAAATCACAACCAAAATGTATAACAAAACTGATTGTTTCCCTTTTTAAGTAAAAAAATTCATACACATTAATTCTGGTGTATCCTAACACATCAAAAACGCAATTATTTACAAAAAAACTTTAAGAATTGCCCGTACTTGCACTTATCTTGACGATTTTATCAAAAAAATAATACAGTTACGAAATTTACTTATTTCCAATGGATACAATGAAAATATGATTTACTCAAATATTTTCAAATGCTTACATAAAAATAATTTTATACTATATAAATACAAATTTTACAATTATGATAAAATTAAAAAATTATTACACCTTCTACATCATAATCTACACAAATTATAGTTAATTGATATATGTCGTACACCAGTCTATAACTATACAAAATCATTCGATCCTAATTAATATTACATATTTTTAATCAATATAGTTATTTAAATATACATCTACTACAAACAACCAATTCAGTAAAGTAGTGCATCAAAATGACTGATGTCATAATAAATAAATTCAACTACAAAAACACTAGCATGTTTCATTTTATTCTTTCATCTACCAATATGGTCACTACTATACTATATGGTAAATAATCAACACAAATGATATATCATACAATACCGCTCATAATTCGTCAAAAAAGTCGCCGGATTCCGGCGCACTCCGCCACACTCCGCCACAGTGTGGCGGAGTGTGGCGGAGTGCGCCGGAGTCCGGCGACTTTTTTGACGAATTATGAGCGGTATTGTATATTACTAATGTAATATGTATATAAAATAGAAAACGGAGTATAAAAACTGTAAGTTGCCAAACTTCAACTATTACAACAATTTTTTAAAAAATTTTATCTTAGAACTGTTTCAAAATATACACAGGACTCATGAACTCTCCTTCCTTACTGAGGAGTTCCGGGGAGAGTTCTGAGCTCCTTTACTCCGTCTAAGAGAGGGAACGAAACGGAGTATTTCAAAAAACCTTTTTCTTTTATTTCAAGTCGATAAAGGTGAGACATAGCGGCATCCTGTACTCTCGCGATAGATGAACCTTATTTTCGTGTGTATGTGATCCATAGTGCTAAATCCTTTTCGGAACCCAGCTTGCTCGCACTGTTGACTTTCGTCTCATTCTCTTCCAATTCTACTAAGAAGTACTCGTTGAAGAGTTTGTAAGCTGTATACAATAAGCAGATAAGGCAATAATTTCCGATATTGTGGAATCTTCCTTTTTGTACAGCAATACGGTTTTGCTGACCTTTCAATGACTTGGAATCGTGCCCTCGTCAGGTATCATGTTGAGAGCCTCGCCAGGGTTCTGACAAGTACTGATGAAAAATTCTTCAGGTATCCGGTTTGATCCTGTCGGGCCCGGCTGCAACTTTTCATTGACGTGATGGCATGTCGAACCTCTCAAGGGAGAACTCATGGTACAACTTATCCGCCCTTGAGATGGCATGGTGGTAGGGGAAACGGAACTTACCTACCTGAGATATTTTTGCACCTCATGAGTGTGTGTCTGCGGGGTATAATTAGGCATAGCGAGCTCGCTGTTCCTAGATGTTCCGTAGGATACAGCGCAAACCTAAGCCCTGCTCACATATTGCACCCTTTTTTTTAGCATAGAATCAAGACATGCCAGAAAACCTGGCAAACCTGAAGGCATCGAGACTGGCTCAACGACAGAATGTGCAAAAAGGGCTGTGGGTCTCAAATTGGAGCTAATGGAAAGAAACAAGATAGTTGTCATCAGGAGGACCACGTAAATTTAATTATGACTAAATTTCACAGCATAGCATTGAGTACTGAATTAGAAATACAGAAATCTGTAGTCGAATCATTTCATCTGATTATAGGCTGTACCAACCCGCATCGGTTATGCGACGCCGCGCCTGCGGCAACTTGCGACGGGGCGGCTTGACGCCTGCGAACACTGCTACGCGTTAAGGCACGTCGCATGCGACCGCGCGTCCTCGCAAGGCATGCCAACGCGGGACCGATACTGGTTGGTACAGCCTATATGTGTGTCGCTGCACACATTGTCCACCTTTGTCGTTCCCATCCTGGAATTGCAATCGCAAAAACGCAAGAAACCAACCGATTGTCATCGCTTGCATCACTTTCTGAAGATTGGTACCTAGAAAGGAGAAAAAGCATGAAGAAAACATCGGAAACACTTAGCAGAAGAGCTGTTTGTTGCTAGAATCCAGGATGAGGACGCCAAAGGTGGACAGTGTGTGCAGTGGCACACATGATCATATGAAAAAAGCATCATCCTTTTATTAAAATTTGGGCTCTCTAATGAAAAGATCCTGTAAAACTAATAGCATATTTGAAAAAAGCGCCTCAGAAAACCCCTGAATCTGTACTTTCACCGAGTTTTGAGCAGATATTGTTGCTAAACATCAGTTTTGTGATTCTATTAAACTTCCGATTTCATGACTGGTGGATGGTCGCGAAAGCGTCGCGGATGGGGGCAAGGCTTAGAATACACAGACTAGGTAATGTACAATATGCTAATTGCCGTTATTGACAACTCATGACCCCCCACGTTGTCGCAAATCTCAGGTAGGTTAGTTCTCTCACCCTGCGGTAGGTAGACGACTGGCAAAGAGATCCGAGTAGAATTCGTGGATGACTATTCCCATCGACCTTCGGGAAGAGGTTGTGGTTCCATCAGTGTGGTAGAGCGCTCAGTCATCTTTGTCTTGAGATGAGGCTTTGGCGGGCGTTGCGTATACATCTTCCGGCCTCTGCAGCATCAACCATAACTTGTGCTCTTTATCTTCTTTTATCACTTCTCTGCATTTCTTCAAATACTGTTCGCTCAAAATGTTTTTTTGATATAGTTAATGGGATGTGGCACACCCCCTTAAAAGCTGTGGCTGCCACAGCTTTTAAGGGGGTATTCATATGAATCGATAGCCTAAACCTCGTGGATTCCATAGGAATGTTTCAAGCCTGATTCGTCTTCTTAGCTCTGAGTAATATTTGGTGAAGGCACAGCCATTAAAAGCGAAAAATGGGAAAAATGAGATTTTGGTTGGCTTTTAATTCCACAGTTTGGAGGTCTTTTGAAGCGGGATTTCTGAGATGGACAAAGAAGGAGTGTGCTTTGTCTTGAGTGCAAAAACGGATAGCTAATTCACCTTTGAAACAAAGTTAACCATGTTGGAATATGACCATTTCACTTAGGTAGCCTAGTATCTTGAATCTTCAGAATTCGCTCAAACTTTGTCTACAGGTTAATTGACATGCTAATTATGGATATGATACAAATATCATGTTACCACTATCATCAGGTTACCCAACTACGACTCCCTCCCCTTTTGACTCCTTAATAGGACACCCCAGATGTGGCGTGCCACACCCCACGCTTGACCCTGGTTATAGCATTATGCTCAGGGGCATTCAGACGTTTCAATTTTGATATCATTACTTGCGCGTAGTATGTCGAATGTGCTTGCATCTACACGTTCATCAACGTTTTTACTATGATAGACACTCTAGATAAGGATTATGATATTATTAGGGTGATCGGTAAAAAATGGGGCACCTAGAGAGTAAATGTAGATTGAGAAAGAAAAGTGATTAAACATCCCAATTTTGATAGATGTTAGAATAAATTGCTCTCTTTCAGAAAATACCTATATAAGGTCATTTACGTACCTATTAATTTTCATAGTGGCTGAAATGCAAAGTTAGTAACTTTGACAAATTATAAACTTCGGGCAGTATCTGCGCAGTGAAACATGCGAAACCATCCAAAGTACTACTGCTGCAATGCGTGAAGGTACAGTCACCAGATTCACGATGGGTTGCTGGCCTCAACTTTTGAATTCAGGAGATATGGCCATAGCAGCTTTGAGAATAAAGATACGTGCTATTCAATTCTTTGCAGGTGAACGCATGTTTTATAGGTACCATCTGAAAGAGCTTTTTACGCTCTATCCACCCATATGTAGTTTACCTCAAATTTTATCTATATTCGAAAAATACAGATTGAAACTTGATTTATTGGTTTTTGTTGCGCCAAAAAATCGCGATTTTTCAGGTACTTCGCTTTTTTATCCAGAAATAGAGAGAAATCCTGTATGCTCAATGTATTGTCTGAAAAAGCATGAAGGACTCTTTGCAACGGACGGTACATCAATTGCTCTATAACTTTATGGTATGGCAGCGCAAGAATGAGCTATGTTCAAAAAACCCTGTTCGAGTTTTTCAGGGCGCCACGCGTAGGGTTGTGGGAGAGAGCATTGACGCTTTGCCAGAATAATAGGCGGAGGTCGCTTATATAAGCGACGTTCAAGTTCCAGCCTGCTTGTTGTTGAACGAAACAAAAAATCTCAAAATTTAATAAAAATCAAGCTGCCCCATTTTTTACCGATCACCCTAATATTATTCCTCTAAATTGTTTCCGAACATCACATCAAACTGATAACAATCCTGGGACGGAATATGCGCGATGTTGTCAGCTCGGGTGGAACGCGCCTGCTTGTTACCATTATTAGACAAGAGGTATACCGTGGTGTCTTTAGTTCACTCTAGTACACGCGACCTGCATTGCAAGAAGGTAAGGAAGATGACCAAGCCCTCAACGAACTCATTGATGAACGGCTCATACGTACAGCAAACGCGGCGTGCACCATAATTTATAACACTTCACGAGATGCCAAAGCAGCTACTGTTTGTAGAATTACTCGTTAGGTTTAACATCTCATGAAGTATTTCAGGTTTGCATAAAGGATGCTATTGAGCGATCTATCTATCTTTGCAGGCACTACCTAAGACAGGCGCTATACTCCTCGAGGAGTATACCATGGCAACGGGCGATCGCCAGTCGTAGCGACTGGCGATCGCCCGTCGCTACTCGATACGTATCAAACGTGTAGTCGCCGATATTGGCGATCATTACTCATTTCCCACTTCCATTTCAAAGTACTCACCAGCCGGTGAGGTCGCCCTAAAGAGAATGAACTGCAAGACCAGTGGTTTTCACATTCAACACTCAACGGTAACTTGTTTGGCGACTGGCGATCGCGAATATCGGCGACAAAAATCGCTGGTTTTACATGTACAATACCGCTCACAGAATCTGCAAAATTTCCGTGAATGTCGCGAAATTCCGGGAATTCCGCGAACTTCCGCGAAATTCCGGGAATTCCGCGAAATTCTGGGAATTCCGCGAAATTCCGGAAATTCCACGAAATTCATGTGAATCACGCAAACTACGTAGGGCCATAACTTCTTTCCGAATGAGTATATTCAAAATCCGAAAAGCATTGTATTCAGCTCGTCAAGGCGAATCTTTTGGTATACAGGTTGTCTCCAAAATCCTCTTTTCGATAATCTTGAATCTGCATGCGGACGCCTTTTCGCGTGGGTGTAACGCAACAAGCATCACACATAGGAGATTGCGGCGGGCACCCTTCGATAGTACTCTTTCAGTAGATTATTCTGCGCTAAACAGCAGCCGAAGACTCTCTTTTAAAAGAGATAGAAGAGCTGATAAACTCTGGAAAAATCAAGCTGTTCCAAGTTCTACTAGCCGTAACTTCCTTCAGAATAAACATCTTCGAAATCCGAAAACAGTATTGTGTTCAGCTCGTTGAGGCGAATCTTTCGGTATACAGCATGTCCTTGAAATTCCATTTCCAATTTTTTCAAAATTTTCTGCGCGCGTATATTCGCAAGGTCGCAACGCAGCGCACATCAAACATAAAAGACTCCAATAAGCACTATTGGATTGTGCTGCTCCCGCAGATTACCGAGCGCTAAAAACGAACTGGAGAATCTTTTTCAAAAAAGGTAGAAGAGCTGGTGAATTCTGGAAAAATCGTGCTGTGTCAAATTTTGCTCACTGTAACCCTAAAATGGGAAGCTCTCCTGCTAAGCAGATGTGCTTTTCGTAATCAGCAAGTCAGATAACCTCTTTGAGCGAAGCTTCCTTATAATCCAAGATCATCGACATTTTGACCAAAACCCATCGGCGAGCTTCAGGACGTAGAACGAGAAAAAATCAAATCACCCGAATTTCTTTGAAAACTTGCTCATAGAGGTTATCTGACCTGCTGATTACGAAAAGCACATCTGCTTAGCAGGAGAGCTTCCCATTTTAGGGTTACAGTGGGCAAAATTTGACACAAGACGATTTTTCCAGAATTCACCAGCTCTTCTACCTTTTTCGAAAAAGATTCTCCAGTTCGTTTTTAGCGCTCGGTAATCTGCGGGAGCAGCACAATCCAATAGTGCTTATTGGAGTCTTTTATGTTTGATGTGCGCTGCGTTGCGACCTTGCGAATATACGCGCGCAGAAAATTTTGAAAAAATTGGAAATGGAATTTCAAGGACATGCTGTAAACCGAAAGATTCGCCTTAACGAGCTGAACACAATACTGTTTTCGGATTTCGAAGATGTTCATTCTGAAGGAAGTTACGGCTAGTAGAACTTGGAACAGCTTGATTTTTCCAGAGTTTATCAGCTCTTCTATCTCTTTTAAAAGAGAGTCTTCGGCTGCTGTTTAGCGCAGAATAATCTACTGAAAGAGTACTATCGAAGGGTGCCCGCCGCAATCTCCTATGTGTGATGCTTGTTGCGTTACACCCACGCGAAAAGGCGTCCGCATGCAGATTCAAGATTATCGAAAAGAGGATTTTGGAGACAACCTGTATACCAAAAGATTCGCCTTGACGAGCTGAAGACAATGCGGAATTTCCGGAATTTCGCGACATTCACGGAAATTTTGCAGATTCTGTGAGCGGTATTGTATTTGATGCATATCGATCGTCGCCATGCTATACTCCTTGAGGAGTATAGCATCTGCCTAAGGAGTGTTGTCTTTCCCGCTTCGGATCCAGTGTATAGGCCTGGTGAAAAATTTCAAGGTACGTAAATTTTATGAAACAAGCATTATTGGATGAAAGACTATCAATGCATTCATTGACACTTGTTCGTGAAAAGTATTTTGAGAGGGTTCTTGCGTGTTGTTGCACTTTAAACTTGTGAATGTTTTGATGTTTGACCAGTCATAAGATTTTATCCTTCTTTTAGTGTTAGTGCAGTATGCCCTTTGCAACCATTTGCTCGGCTTGGTCTTGCTTGACGTAAATCATCAGACAATATGCTATAATAACTTCGTGATTACAGTAGGAGTAGCTTTCGTGGAAATAAATCCCTTTAGCTGACAGATAGTTCTCTGTTTGAGTATTGTTTAGCTAATGAGAAACGGCGGAAAAAGGTAGAGCTAGTGCAAATCACCTCATGCCTCCCGAAGTTAGTGCATCTCCATTTTCAGACTTGTGATGTAGCTCGTTCTTTCCAATTTCGGAAAAAAACGAGTGATTACGATCCAAGAAGGCACGATAATCGAGAAGACCGAATTCCGGGACTTGCCTGAGAAGATTGATTCCCTTTTTCTGTTTTTGCTTGGTGATGCATAATTTTGTTGGCGATTCTGTTGTTGAGAGTCGTGGTTTTGCGACAATGTGGATGATTACACCTGTGTCGATTTCTTGTTATATGCTCAATATATAGAGGTATGCCGCAAATTTCAAGAATACTCAGGAGGGCTCTATGGCTAAATCCACGCCCCATGGTCGCTTCGCTCCTGCATTCAATCGGCGTTTCACCAGGATCAACCGGAAAATGTGCTGCAGGTAAATTCCGAGCCAAACCCAGGTGACAATTGCTCGACCGGCGTTTCTCTGGCAGTTTTGTTCCGAACCTATGCCCGGATTGTCTCGACCGTAACGGAGGAACTGGCATGTTCTTAATGAGTAGAACTCCGTTTCACCTGCAGTCGTCAGTCGTCAGCGGCGCACCGACTCCCTTGCTGTTGCATGTTCCTAAGAACAGTTTTTCTCCAGTATCAAACGCGGCGTTCATAGGCGGTGTCTCCTTGTCTCTGCCACCGATGACGCCGTACTCGATCTTCTTTGCTTGCATCAATAGATCTTCGATGGATGCGAGCATGCGTGCGTTTTGAATAAAGATCGTCCTCATTGTCCGTCTCGTTTTCGGCAGCCCAAATCGCCCTTGAAACCTTGTCCTCAATGGCGCTGCCTTATAGTGGCTCTTCCAAGATTAAGGGAAGATCCACTATATCACCGTGTTTAACGATTAAATCACTCGCAGGAGCAGCTTGTTGGGCTCAAATCTCCCGCGAGGGACGGTCTAAGCTCATTTGTTAGAGGCGATTCCGAGCCTCTCCCACACCTACTCGGAAAATAGGTATGCAAGCTTTTGAGACAGGGAGTCCGTCCCCGGCTCCACTTGCTTATCAGAGTAAGCGCGCGGTCGCTTCTTGTCGGCCACTAGCCCCCTATCCGCCACGTGGGGACGCGCCCCGCTTCGCGACTATCCGGCTGGGATCCCCCCGAGAGGAAGATCCGTGACATTTTTGTTATCAACTAAATAACATCCACAGTCATTGCCGAAGAGGCTTTAATTTATTCTTAAGAGTGGCGATGAGCGATGAAGGAAGGTGAGTATGATTGTGATTATCTGAATGGGGTCACGTTGGTGTACTCTATGTATTAGGTTGATGCAAAAGAAGTGGCCGATTTTCCAAGCCTTTTTCCAGAACAACTTTTTTCCATCAATACTTCTTTACAATGGATGTAGTATATTGCCGCAAAGCTGTTTTCATGCTCTATCTAACGGTGCTTGAAACGGGCTCTCATCCTCATCTCTTATAAAGTTACTGAGCTTCAAATAACCCATCCAAATTCAGAATTTTATTGCATTCACTTTTCCGGCCAGAAAAGCGCGTATCAATGGGATTTCTTCGAAAATTTAACTATTGTATGTAATAGAATTTTCTACATTATGCATACTTAACTGCATTCTTTGAAGTTATCCAGACTAAGATATCGGCGCCTAAACATGGGTAGCTGTTGCGGTCATTTTATGACCCATAATTTTCTTCTGAGGAAGTCAGTCGCCGAAGATTTGCTCAATTCTGTAAGCGTAGAGCTAGGACATTTATTAGCAGTTTTTGCAAAAACATCCAGCTGTTCAGTATGTAGAAAATCAGAAAATTCTATATTCCGGACTTTGAGGCACACTGAAAAAAATGTTGAAAAAACTGAGAAATTTTAAATTTCAATTTTTTTGTTTCTCGCAAACTTCTTTGTCCGAATTCATTTTATTGCATTTTGTACTACTGGCTTGCGGCTACAAGATAGGCCACTTATCATTCATACTAAGAAACTTTGAAGGAAGTTATGAATTGTCAAAAACAAGGTTCCCACAGAAGAACCTTTTTTTGTCTTTTAGTCCGTATTTCTCTTCCCGTTTATAAATTGACTGTAAATAAGTATGCGCTGTATTGCGAAAGGAGGTTTTCTAAACGTCTTTGCCGCATTAAAAAATGTAGATCTTCTAGAAAGTTATAGCACATCAAAGTGAGAATTCACAAATGGGCCATTCCTTTTGCATCAACCTAATAAATCTTGAATCGGCTCCACAGAGCTATTACTCAAAGGAATCTTCATAAATGCTTCACATGTCCAATTTTATGGGGTTACATGATCACAATTTATTCAAGCAAGTGTGAAATCACATAACTATTTAGAGGCAACGTCAAAATTCCGCCTCCCATGTTTCCGTCATTCTGGGGCCTCTCCGCGGCCCTTATTACAGATCAGAATTCAGAATGTCCTGAACCCACAAAAAACCGATTTGGGATCCTGTCTTGAAGGCGCGGACGAGTTTCGGATCGCTCGTCCCCGTCGGCATGCCAGCGGGGAGGCTGCAATTGCATGGGAGCACTTGCAGCAGTTGCAGCTTCTGCTCATTACCATCTCAATACCTAAGGGGAGGTCCGCATCTAGGCAGAGTCTGATAGGATCTGGGCTGGGCCTAGCATTTCGGCTGTTCCAGGGCCTCTTATCTCCATTCAGAGACAACATTAAAAGACCGGACTAACGCAGATGCCCTCTTCCTGGGGTCGCAGATGCACCTTACTTCATACTTAGTAGTACCTCTGCAAAGGCAGGGTCTTCGCAGTTAGAGTTTTGAGAAGAGTGCTTTTATAAAAAGCCACTTGAATTCTTGTGATTCATGGAAAACAATCATTTTTTTCATCATTATTTTCAACAAACAAGCAATCATTCAAAGATCATTTTCGATTCGAAAACCTATTCCTGCAAAAGGCGTTCAGTAAGTCTTCCCCCCCCCCACTATTTGGAAGCTACATCTCACAATGTTCACTGGTGGGGGAAGGAAGGGGGGAGGGGGAAGGGTGGGGATTTTACTTATGAACAAGGCTATGACAAGAAAAAAATCACAGTTAGCTGGTCATGTTACATTACGGTCCGCCGATATTCGAGTATTTGTAGCGCTGGCAGCAAATGACCGATAAGAATTATCAATTGCTAACTAAACAAGACCGTGTGTCTGTGCACTTGCTCACCTTAGTTAGGTCAAATCGAGTACTTTTGAAACTACCTTCATTATTTACTGCAAAGCCCTATCGGAAGAGAATCATCAAAGTGACCCTTACTATATGCCTACTTTACGATTCCATTGAAAAATTTTCGACTCCCTTCGAGCGATATTGTTTTGACATTTTCTCCCAGATTCACGTTTCCGTAAATGACGTATCACAGTCAGGTGTAACATTACTAGAACTACGCGTTTATCTTCAATGTTGCTCTTTCGTTAGCGATAAGAAGAGATATAAAACAGCTTGATATCATTTTTTTTTCTTTTCTGACGCTGCTTGACTCCAATTCTAAACAGCCTGTCAGATTTTTGCACGTGGTCATCAACCAATAATTCTAGTATGAATATCTGGAATTGGTCTTGCATTTCGCCCGTTCATATTCTGCTAATATTGCTAACGCCGTGCAAATCATGTTCTCGAACTCATGTGCTTTTTTGAAAATGATGAGTTTTCGGCTTCAATGAAAAACAGACAAAAGTCAAACACATACTGGTGTACTACTCGCCTTCAGAGGAAAAGTCTAACAAGGGAAGTTCACTTATTCGAAGTGGCGATTCGGAAGGAGATCTATACCAGTGGATAGAGCTTAAAAAGCTGATCTCAGATATACCTTCTATATCTGCGATGCGTTCTTCTAAAAAAAGTTATAAGCTTTTCTAAAGCCAAATTTTCGTGCATTTTGAGTCGCAAAACCATGATAATCATAAAGTGCGCAAGCTTAGGCAAACCACCTAACAAGCATTTTAGGTCTATTTCGAGTTTATTCGAACGCTTTCAAGTGTTTTTCGACCATGCTGTTCATCCACAGGTCGCCATTTTATTCCTATATCACACTTCCATTATGTATACAAAAAAGCCCCATAGCTTCCATCTAGAAAAACGCGCCGCGTCGGAAACTTTTTGGAAACTGCCAATAGATATAAAGTAAAACGATGTTTCCGAATATATCTTCAATATCTGCGACGCCTTCTTCTAGATGGAGGTTATGGGCTTTTTTGTATATATAATGGAAGTGTGATATAGAAAAGAGATGACGGTCTGTGAATAAACATTATGCTCGGAAAACACTCGAAAACATTCGGATGAACTCGAATTAGATCTACAATGCTTACTAGGTGGTTTGCTTGAGTTTGCACATTTTTGTTTAGCGATTATCATGATTTTGCGACTCAAAACGCACGAAAATTTTGCTTTAGAAAAGCTCATAACTTTTTTCAGAACAATGCATCGCAGATATAGAAGGTATATCTGAGATCAGCTTTTTAAGCTCTATCCACTGGTATAGATCTCCTTCCGAATTGCCACTTCGACTAAGTGAACTTCCCTTGTAAGACACGGAAGAAGTGGCGTGACGTACAGATGGAGGGAGGCGGATTTTTGAAAGTCACTTACATGTGTTTCAAAAATGTGCAAGTGATTTAATTATATTTGTAAATAATTGAAATATCTTTGTAAAAAATTTTGGAGATCCAAATTAGCCTTTCAAAAATTCTTCAAGGACGTGGTACCGCCATACCCTTTCTTCTGGAATTTCGGGAACAGGGGCCGTGAAAATTTCTGAAAGCATCCCAAATAAATTCTCGGAGTGCGTGGACGTGCACCTCTAACCAAAGAAAATTTTTGTCGTGCCCCTCCTGCGTCCCCCCCCCCCCCTCCCTCCCATCCTCCTCCTCTCTCCTGAGTATGTCACTGGTAACCCCATATTCACAATCAGCTATAGTTCTTATCAAGGGAAAAGAGGAGAGAGGAGGAAAGGGGAGGTGGAGCACATTGGTCACGTTCAGTTTTCTTAAAATGCAGATAAAAAATACGTCTTGTAGTAAATAATGATTTCTAACCTTTTCCTCTCTCTAACCCATTCCCGGATTGCTGAAATGTACTGTACAAACTTCTTATTGTTAGCCCTATTCATTAGTTATTGGTCTTACACGCATCTCCAATGGTCGGTTCGTTTAGCTAACAAGGTAAAATTGAGTAAAAAGGAGATGTTTTGAAGTCGGACGCGACAGGATTGAATCTTCAATTATAGTGTTGTTGTAATGAACAAGAGATGCAAAAAATTCACATATTTGCTAAACCTAATATTGGACTGGTTTATCAAGTACATACTACGGTTTCAATCTCTGACTTGCTCAAATAAAGACGCTTTTTCAATCCCTTCGATTGTCACTCATTGAGGCTGGAACAGAAAAAAAAATAGAAAAAAGCGAATTATGTGTTGCACTGTTATCACGAGTACGAATTCTTTCGCTATTTGCAATCGTAATCATTAAGTGCTTGCCAATTTTCATTTTCAGCTCACTTAATTTTGCGCTGATTTTACGACGCACTACATTTGGATGTTCACGTCACTCGAACCAGCACTGCTATTTTCCTTGAGCGTGATAACCATAGCGGACGACTCTTGCTGGTCAGAATGCTTCCAGGTGAGATTTGAAAATCTATTATCAGGTTGGCAACTAAATTTTGCAACTTTTTTCCTTTGTCTCTTACAAAGGAAGGATACTTGGTCAAAGTGGCGTTTTCAAATGAATTATTATAGAGCATGAAACGCCTTCAAACCTGCCTTCGATATAGGCACAGCGCTTCTGGGAGAGGGATTATAAGGGTATTTTGAAGCAAAAATCTAAACTTGTGGCCACATTAATTATTCAAAACTATTCAAGTCTGTGAACCCAAATGGAGCCATGATTACTGCCAGGACGCTTTATGCAACGGACATCTTCAGTCCAAAAATATAATCATTAATCCTTTCAAGCCCCGAAAGACAGCAACACCTGTTTTTATCTTAGCCAAACCTTTAAACTTATATTTCAAATAATTTCCATATCGCCTCTCCCGGTAGGTTTAGAATCAGCATTCCATGCTCTATGGTATACATTTCATATAGAAACACCACTTCGATCTATCATTCCCATGTAAGAAAAGGCGCAATCATTCCTGAGTCCTGTGCTTATGTTGTGAGCTGAAACGTTTACATACTAATTGAATTATGATGATGGGATAGAAAAAACCGCTCGGTTTCCTAAAACTCGTGAAAATCTGTAACAAGCTGTACAATCATCCCCCTTACCGTATATTACCATGACTCTATGAATGATTCCAAAACTTGGCAGAACTATGGCTTTGGCACATTGTCAAAGGCCGAAAAGTGCAAAATATCTTATTGTTAGGAGCGAATGCCTCAATGTGGCGTATGGTTGATGAAAGAGACGAATCCAGATGTAGCTGGCACTTACGAGGTAATATTTAACAAATGTAGAATTTATCGCCTAACAAGTTGCCTGAAGGATTTGTATAGCTCAATCGTGGAATGGTCAACATGTCATGCGAATTCTCGTCGTTACCCGAGCCGGCATCGGTCACTTGGCTCCATAAAGCACCGAACTCGATCAGTTGGGTAGACTTTGCCTGCTCTACGAAAGATGAGACGAAACAATGCAGGTGAGAAAGAGATAAATAGAAGTAAGTAATTTCTGTATAAGGGCTGGAACTTTAGGCATCAGGGGCCCATGCCAGCGCACCTGCTACCACCGTGCTCGAACGTCGATCGATCAGTACGTGGAGCGCATACGTAGATTCCGGCACGGCGGTAGCACGGCGCTGGCACATGGCAGAGCGACTACTATAGACGCTGTTTCACATGCAGGTTTTACAATTCACTGAATTATTATTGATGAGCTCAGATTATAAAACCAACATAATTTATTTAACAGCGAGCGCCATTTCCAGTGGCTGCTGCTGATTCCACAGAATCAACTCTAGGCCCTTTTCTTGGAATATTTTCATAATTAGTTCGTAGGCTGCCAGGATTACAAATGCGTTCGTGGCATGTTTGTCATAATTATCATTTTGATTTGCATGAATTGGTGTTAGTTTTTGCGGTCTGTCGTAATTCCAGATTAATTATAATCTTCTTCAGAGAAGCCGAACATAGAGTGACGTCTCGCTGCTTACTACGCACGAATTCTCTAATGATGACGGGCACGTACAGATGTCAAGCAACGACGTCCGAACAAAAGAGTAAAGCGATTAGGTGAATCATAGCAGGACGTAAGAGCTAAATGCTTCAGCGAATATTGCTACCAAAACCATTTTAGCTCCGAATTTAATGTCAATGTGGTTGGTATCGAAAAAGTCGCCGTGCTTCATTACCACTTACCGTTTGGTAAACTCGGTTACATAGAGGCTGAGGTAAGACAAACACCATCAGGGTAGCAGCAAATCTTTTTTAGCAAAAAATTTCAGAATAACCTGAGCTACTTTCGCTCTAGAGATAAAATCACTTTTCAGGTTTGCGCAAATCCAAAGCCAGAGATATTCTGGTTGACTTCAGATGCCATTGTTCGGCCGCATACTGGAGGTAACACATTGGTGTCTGCTACTCACTTGCATCCTAAGAAGGTTTGTTGACCTTGCGCTCGCCTTCCTCAATAATAACATATGGCCACACAACGATAACTCCCCTTGTTCACAAAAAAAAACTTTGCGAGAAATCATAGCAGAGCACAGGTTTACCCAATGACGGCTGAGCTCAGTAGGTTGCGGAGATCACATATTTTTTGACACAACGGGATTGGCGGCTGGAAGGCGATCGCTGCGCCCGCGAAGCAGTCTGCGTCTCTCTGGCGAACGTGTTCTCTGACATCCTCTAGCCTTGATTGGGCCTCGAAGCCCCGCCTTCCAGTTGCCAATCCTGTTGACTCAAAGGGTACTTATACTACTTTCACCGGAACTTCCGCAGAACAAGAAGTATTTGCAGCGGTTTCACAGAATTTTGTTTAGTATCAGTCTAAACGTCAAAAAAAGGAAACTTTAGGAAAAATTTGAAGTCAAATATTGAAAACCGAAAGTTCCGCAACTCTTCCCACCAAGACTGCGGGAAGTTCGTTCCCCTTATGTACAGCCGAACTTCTATTCAGTTGTCTTAGTATCAAGCAGCGAATTTTTGATATTGAGTTTTCAATCAACGTAATATGCAAAACAACACCATTTTGTTTGTTGTAGACACGTCGCTTTCATGACGGACCAGCCACGATTGTACCATACTGCTACACATCACGATTGCTGATTCGAAATGTAACGCGTGATGAGACATTTCAACTCCTCGTCAAAGGAGAAGCTGAGTCGAAAACAGTCGATCTAAGAGTTCTAGTCTCCGAACTTCCATCAATATCTACCATTTGCCTTCATCTCACTTCCATCATTATGACTTTCGTAATTTCTGCATTCTTGTAGGTCAGCACTACTCTGTTACTAATTTGTTGTCTTACTTGGATTGTCTGGTCTAAGATTTGAGTCTTCAGGAGCTGCGTACGCTCCAACAAAACCGCATGCAAGTGCTCAGGCACACTTCACTTACTGTTTCCCCATAAGATCTCTTAGTAGACTAGACGCATGAGCTGAATATAGAAAAGTGAAGAATAAATATTTTCCCTTAGTTGACGTCTATTCCACTATTAAATCTAGTCAGCATCGCAGGTGTTAGCATATAGTAAGGAGGAATAAAAGAATGGAAATATGTGACGGTGCCCTACATCGGGGTAGCAACACTTGGTGCCACAAACCAAATTTTTCACAAGTGTAGGATACGAAACCGTATTCATTTGATGAATATGGTACCAGTGGAATGCGTAAGACGCCAAATCAATCACAAAAAACCTTTTCAAAAGGAGTCACTTTTCTGTTATTCAGCCCCTCAAAAATAATATGAAAACGGTGACCAGGCTATTGCATGACACCCCAATTTTCCCGAAGTTTACGCAGATTTGATGCAAAACTTTTGTAAGATGTAGATAAACTCTAATTTGATCTGATCAAAAATGTCATATGCAGTTACTCCATCAAGTGTTCTGCGCTATCTAGTCAACACTTGATGAACGGATTTGATCAGATGTTTCTGTACTGTCTAGAAGTCCGACAGTATATATCTCCAAAAAAGTCATGTTAAAATTCACGTGTCACCACAAAATTCGGCAACGCTATGGAGGTTGTTTTCTGTTGGGTTAAGTCTGGTATAACGCTGTACTGAGACATGCTACAAACAAGTGTTGAAAGCGAGACAAAGTAGTAAAGGAAATCAGGCAACAATCTTCATATAAAATAACAAAAACATACAGTAACAATGCGATTACTTCGCCTTCTTTGCTCTGATCTTACGAAGGTAGAACTCCAATTCTTTACCTTCAAGGATGTAACCATCGGCACGACCAACTTGTCCAGGGCTTGAGGAGATACGGGCTACAAACATAACAATATGTTGGAGATACAAACTATGAGGGAACTAATGATGACAAGTATATGACAAACCCAGAAGTCGTCCAGTGGCGAACTGCTCCAAAAGAAGTGGATCTACAGCAGCAGTCTTCTGACGCTCAGTGTACTTGGCTTGACAGCTTGCTGATCTTGAAATCGATTGATCTTACAACACAAAGAACAAGCAATCCTCCAACAACTCTAACAGATACCTCTTCTTGTTGATGATGGCGTTATCTTCCTCGGACAACTTTTGATTCTTTTTCCTAGCTAGAGGTAAGGCATAGTGAGCCTCGTACCATTGACGGAAAGGAGCGGCATCGATAGTGATAACGGTTCCCTTTACGAGCGTTTTGGTTCGGACAAGCTCGTTATTTGTAGAGTTGTAGATGGTGTCGATGATACGGGTCTTGCGGGTAGTTTCTGAAAAGTAGACTACGGTTTTGCGGGTAGTTTCTGAAAAGTAGACTAATTTAAGATGGACTGATAATTCGGAAATGCTGCATGAGCTGCAGGAAGTACAGTCATGATTCCGAGAGGACGTATGTTCGCAAAATCATCTTGACACAAGGATGGAGCGGTGCAAAAGCGTTCTTAACACTTTGACGACCGCGTGCATACGCGCGTATGCACGCCCTGAGTACACACGTATGCACGAGCATGCTAAACGGTTTTCAGGTGTGGTCGAAGAAATCTAAGATGTTCTTTGGTTCAAGTGGACTGGCGGCTGGAAGGCGGAGCTCCGTGACCTAATTGAGGCTAGAGAATGATCAGAGAGCATTCCCACGAGAGAGACACAGACTGCGTCGCGGGCACCAGTCGCCTTCCATCCGCAAGTCTCCAAACAAAAGTCAACGTTACAGTAATATACTGGTTGCCTGATTCTCAAGAACACACCACAAACGGCTATTCAGGAGTTGCGACAGGCAATCGCATTTTCTTGGTTTCAATCTCTGCTTGACTGTTCTTCTGCTTAGGTATGATACTTAGACACTAGAAGTGACTGAGCGAGCGTTAAGGGATCGTTCAGACCGCGCCTGTACCCGCCCAAATACGCCCGAATACGTCCAAATACGTCCAAATACGCCCAAATACGTCCGAATACGTCCGAATACGTCCAAATACGTCCGAATACGTCCAAATACGTCCGAATACGCCCAAACCCGCCCGAACGCCGAAACTGCCAATGCGCAGCAAATTGCATGCAAATTGGCATATTGGAGCACGCGTGGAATACTGCGTGCGTGGTGCATATATGGTAGCCACACGTAGCTCGACGTTACATACCGATTTTCATATGCGACTAGCGGGATTACAAAGATCAATCGACTTTGCGTCTGTTTTTATTTCTTCTCATGTTTGCTGACTCTAGGTGAGTTCTAACTTTCGTGCTATGCGTTTTCTTTTCTTTTGAGCATGACGATCTTGTTGAGGTAATGCTTTGTTCTGTCTATGAGTCATTTCTTTCCATATTGATCTGGTGCAATAAAAAGGCCCGGTCTTTGCTCAAAAGCGCCCAAATTTTTCTTTCTCTGGAGGAGAGATAGGAGTGAAGAGAGATTCAAAAAACTTGAGCGCTTTCGGGCGCTTTTGAGCGAAGTCTGGCCGTGGCCGAAGAGGTATTCTAGTCATCTTTACGCGTTAGGCATACTGTCCCTGTAAAGTATAAACAAAAAGTTGACAACGCACGTACTTAGAAAACAGACAAAGAAAATGTGCATATTCTACTCATTCCAGATCAATATGGAAAGAAATGACTCATAGACAGAACAAAGCATTACCTCAACAAGATCGTCATGCTCAAAAGAAAAGAAAACGCACAGCACGAAAGTCAGAACTCACCTAGAGTCAGCAAACATGAGAAGAAATAAAAACAGACGCAAAGTCGATTGATCTTTGTAATCCCGCTAGTCGCATATGAAAATCGGTATGTGACGTCGAGCTACGTGTGGCTACCATATATGCACCACGCACGCAGTATTCCACGCGTGCTCCAATATGCCAATTTGCATGCAATTTGCTGCGCATTGGCAGTTTCGGCGTTCGGGCGGGTTTGGGCGTATTCGGACGTATTTGGACGTATTCGGACGTATTTGGACGTATTCGGACGTATTTGGGCGTATTTGGACGTATTCGGGCGTATTTGGGCGGGTACAGGCGCGGTCTGAACGATCCCTAAGGAGATGTCTTTTTGTGTGAGGGTGATATACTCCTGTAAGCGCAAAGATCGCAGTCAAATCCGTCGTCACGATTTTATAAATGAATCCTAATCAATGCTAGTCATTTTTTCTAAAAAAGGCAAAAACACTGTATAGCTGTTCTGAGGGCAATCAAATATGAACTCAGGCAGGAAAAACATCCAATATCATAGCTCCCCTTGAGAAATACCCAAGGCATAGCCGTTGCACGGTTTGTTGGAGGGAAAAGCGATGCGAATCGATTTTGTGTACACCCTGGTGTTGAGACCAAAAAGACTTCCACATGCTAATTTCGTACATACGCACCTATGCACGCGCCAAATGCGCGAGAAACCTTGTGGTAGTTTCGTCCACAATAGCTCGGTCATCAATGCCTTGGAGGAACATGTAATCTAATAATTCACAAGTTTGATACCCGCCGTACTTGATCCTCTTGATCCGCTTCGTGCAAAACGCGCGCACACAGCAGTTTGTCATTTGCCCCGCGTAAGTGAAAAGAAATTTTGTATAGTTACGGCAAATCCGCTGTACGCGACGCTAAATGAAAAATTAGTGACGCGTGCTTTGCACGAAACAGATCAAGCAGATCAAGCGGATCAAGTATGGCAGGCAGCCTTCATCTTGCAAGTGACTTGCGAGATAACTTGTAAATTGATTCTTTGACCATTGGCTTTGCGCGCGGCTACAAGTAATGGAAGATATCATAAATTATCGAAAGTTTTGATGGAATGAAAAGAATTGGAACAATATGACAGGGGGACGAGATATCTTCAGGAACCATCGACTTTATCGAATAATGGAAAAGTATGCAGTTTACAGATAGAATACATAGACTTATTAGAGAAAATAAGACGCTCCAGTCGTCAAAAAGATAACTCCATAATACTAACCAATCGAAGAAAGAAGCCTGCTAAGTGAATGGAACTTACGCTCAGTTGCCCATGAGAAATTTCCTGCATCCAAACGGAGTGCACGCATTTTCTTATTTCCACCTCGCACGCGGATGATATGGACCCTCTTTGGACCAATCTGAAACATGCAAGTAATAATAAAAAACTACACCTAATCGACAAAACCAACCTTAGTGTTAGCAGGTTGGCGACCGAGCTCATACTTTCTCTTCTTGTGTGGAATTGGGCGAGTAGCTCCAGTCTTGTAGCGCTTATGATATGAATCGCGCGATATACCCATTCTGCAAACAATTGAAGAAGGAGTTTTACACTGGAATTTGGTATGGAAATAAGAAGACGTGCATTTGTAAATGGCAAAACTGAAATGGCTCAGAAATTTTAGGCTGAGCGCACCATCGATTACTGTAGGATACGCAGTGCTGCTGCGTCACACACCCTAAAATACGCGAGATTCTTCAGTTTTTTCGAAACAAGAAATGTTGAAAGTTTTCTTTTTCGGTTTCGCCATGCGGAGGAGTATGTTGTTTATTCCTTGTAGCCATCAGAATTGCTCTAGGTTTGCATGCAGAGTGAGAAAAGCATCCAATACATGTGGATCCACCGCTTTATACGCTGCAATTAGCGTAACTTAGAAACTTCTCGAGATAGATCTATGGTGTTCTTTCATTCTATAAAATCTTCTGGGAACATGGTCGACGATTCCGTCTGAGTTTCTAATGTCACTCAATGCTCATGCAGATATCGAAGGGTCCTAGAACTAATCACTTCTCGTTGAACAGTTGCCTGTTCTCGAAACGACACTGGTTTACTTTGATACTACAAATGAACTTTGCAAGTTGGGAGTAATTGCTTGAAACTTATGACTTCCTAGATAAAATGAAAGATAATTTGGAAACGAAAATCGATGATTGTTCTTGGATCACCCTTTACTTTATGTCTGAAGGGGGCGGGGGTCATTATTCGTTCATGGTCTATCTCGATTGCAGTGTCCCTTTGCTTGCGGCTATGATGCACAGCGCGAGCGCTCGCGTGCTGAACTGCGGCTTCACACCTCAACCGCTTAGCGATTCGGAGGCATCGGGACTGCGCCACCTCATCTGCTGCACCTTATGGCTGTCTGCGATCAGCAAGGCGTTTACTCTTGTTAATGTTCTCGAAGGACGATGATGATACCAGCTAGGTCTGGCATAGCGTTTTGAAATTTTTTGTTCGATCTTGGGCGATTCTTTTGTTTGCAGAGGATAATTTATACTTGTTCCATTGTTTCGTTCCATCGCCTTTTTTGAGGTCCGTTTGATTCTAAATTCCATATACTCTCAGACATGGAAGAGTTCCATGCGGACACTACAGTCGGGCTGATTGCCTGTTGCCAATGTGGTCTACCCATTCAACCCAATGCGGCCAATATGTGCAGTGGTTGCATACGTTCGAAGGTTGACATCACAGAAGGCATCAGCCGGACATGTAGGGATCGATTTTCTGTTACTCGCTTTCGTCATTTTCCAGTAATGAATTTACAGCCACTATCTACATATGCAAATTCTGCGACCGCTATTTTGTACCGCCCAGCGGTTGGATGCGCGCTGAACCGGAGTCGAGAGAACTTCTATCAATATGTTTGAAGAAGATGAAGCCTCAGCTCCTGAAAGTATGTTTTTTCGTAAATTCATTTTGAAAGGAAGTTTCATCATTTCAGGTTCGATTGACCGACGCATGCTTTGTATGGACGGAGGCTCACTCGAAAAGAATCAAAGTGAAGCTGACAATTCAGAAGGAAGTCTTCAACAATACGATACTCCAGCAAACCTTTATCGTCGAGTTCACCATTCATAACCAGGTAATCATCTTTATCAGCATTCTTTCTGGCATACATTATTTTTCCACATGCGAGATAAAATTTATTTCCTACCATTTTTGTCGGTGCGAGATAAAGCTTATTTTCTTCCATCTTTGTTGGAAGAAAATAAGCTTGTTGGTGAAAACATGAAATTCGGTGAAAATGGTAAATGGCAAGATTCGAAAATAGAGCCTCATGATATACTTGCAGCGAATGTTGAACTTTATATCTCGACGTTCTACTTTACATCCCGGGCAGAAGGGCCCTGAACCAATCCAAAGTTTTAGCGCTTTCTTGAATGATCTGCCGTCTAGATAGCTCGAAGGGGGGAGGGAATAAGAGGGAGCTCAGCTAATGGTTTTGCTGCATAAATTGGGAACTTGCCGGTCTATAGATTTTGCGTGTGGAGGTGTTTACGCAAGTGCAACTCTTTTATTCTGTGATATCTCATTTCATTCATCTCATAGGGTCACCCTATATCTAATAACAGATTTTTTTCTGGAGGGTGTGCGCGACATGAAGGAAGGGAGGTGGCGTAAGCCAAGCTCTCCGGAAAATTTTCTGAGTTCAACTTTTGCAGGTGTGCAACTTCAAAAACTGAGTGATGGGCGTGCGGCTGTAGCCGCGTTTTCAGAAAATCTCCACCCTAGTTTTGATAGAAATTTTGAGTAATCTATCATTTACAAGTGACAGCAGTACACTTGCGCAGTGGCGGTCCCAGAATTTCGGACCGGGGGGGGGGACGCAACAAAATTTTTTTTCAAGTGAACGTGCGTGGCGTCAGCCACGCACTCCGAAAAATTTTTTGGGGTGCCTCTCAAAATTTTTGCGGGTCCCCAACCCCTAAAATCTGGATAAAAGGGGCGTGGCGTCAGCCATGCCCCCGAAAAAAAATTTTTTGTAAGGCTAATTTGAATTTTTAAAAAATTTTAAAAATAATTTTAATTATTTACAAAAATAAACAAGTCGTTTGCACATTTTTATAACCCATATAGGTAATTTTCAAAAATTTCGCGACACATTCTCGGGCGGGGGGGGGCGCCCCGCCACTGCACTTGCGCAGTTCCTTAACTCATGTAGAACACTTTTAGAACTTCACTACGCGGGTGGCGGGGAAACGTCCTTTCTGCTCGGTCCGCGACTAACTCATAATTGTAAACGTACTTGTACCATTCTAGATGTGTGATGATTGTCGACGTGCGGAAGCAAAAGACTTTTGGCGAGCATGTGTACAAGTTAGGCAGAAAGCACAATTCAAGAAAACTCTATTCTATCTTGAGCAACTGCTCCTCAAGCACGGGGTGAGGTTTCCAAAGTTTTCGCTCTTCTATGAGTTATTTAGGTTTTTTCTAGGCTCACAATCAGTGTACTGGTGTGAAACCAGTGCCTACTGGTATCGATTTCTTCTTTGCCAAATTACAGGAAGCGCGAAAATTTGTTGACTTTTTGAATACTGTGTTGCCTTGTAAATATCATTACGCTCAGGTACATATCAAATACTTTTTGATCTCTACGCATCTTTTGATTATTTTGCAGGAATTAGTCTCTCATGATACTAAAAACAACACCTACGATTATAAGCATACGTTCTGCGTTGAAATAGTGCCTATATGCAGGTTTGTTGCCTTAGCCTATTCTCACTCATTCCTTTCCTTGTATTTATTAGTTTCAAGAGACAACATCGTCTGTATGCCGAAGAAAGTAGCTCAGCAGCTGGGTAATATGAGTCAGATCGCAATCTGTCTTCGGGTTTCCAATGTGATCACTCTTATCGATCCAAACAACCTTCAGATGGCTGACATACAAGCGTAAGCTCAAAATTGTTTACGTTTCTGCAGACCAATTCACTCGTTTTTGTTTGTAGTACAACATTTTGGCGGGAACCATTTGAGTCCCTGTGTTCACCAAAACAACTCTCCGAATTCTATGTCCTTGATGTCGAAACGGTTGATAACTTCGAGAGAAAGGTTGTGTTTCTACTTCTCACAAAGTACAATCGAGAATGCGTTCCATTACAGGCTGGTCATGGATATGTCAGTAAGAAGCACGTGTTAGCAGATGTTTGGCTCGTGCGAAGTCATCAGGTAAATTGTAGATGAATTACTTCGTGTAGAAATTATCATTTACCACTTTCCCATACTTTACATTTGTTTTGGGTGGGTATGTCTGACGCTCAAACACTTTCGACGAGGACCCATCTTGGGCATCTTTTGAATCCCGGAGACTTAGTTCTAGGTAATTTTTGTTTTACATCACCTTTGTGTTAGTTTATTATTTGTTTTCAGCCTTCGATATTCGGAACTCTAACGTCAACAACAGCGTCTTTGATGAAATGAAGCCTGAGGACATTCCTGATGTGGTCATCGTCAAAAAAGTAAGTCTTAGTAATTTCAGACTTTTTGCATATTGCTAATCTCGAAGGTTGTGTCGAATCTCTTCATACATACCTTTCTCTCATCGTAGAGCTTTGTAATTTAGCAACTCCATGTCACAATATTTCTCAGGTTTATGATCGTGCTAAGAGGGCAGCTCGCCGCCAGTGGAAGCTCAAGCGACTGGTTGTAGATGGCAACATCGTGGGTAATGAAACTGAAAGTGTTGCAGATGAGTTCCAAAGGTAACTGCTAGCTCTCTTTGGTTGATTTGAATTAGTGAAGCGCAATTACTACCTTCTCGAGTGTTCGACTTGTAAATTCATTGTTAAGGTTTATGGAGGATGTAGAAGAAGATCCTGCTTTGCGAGAAAAGATTAACATCTATAAGGTAATGCAAATACTTCCTATACTTTCGGTAAAATAAACCGCTTATTTTGAGGATGAGGAGAAGCTCAAGCAACCTGTTGATGAAGACGATGAAGCCATACCGGATGCCCCAACTTTAGCTGAAATGTTGGATGAACTTACATTCGAAGATGCCGAAATGCAAGACGCTGCCAGTACTTCACAGGAAGAGTCTATGGATAAGTAACCCTATCAAACCATGCAGAGTTCTATACTGACCATTGTTTCCTGGCCTGCATTGGCCTCTGTACAGTGCTGTTGTTTTGTTTTGTTGAGATATTGTTATGTTTAATAAGCTTGTCGATTAGTTTCCTCAGTGAAATAAATTCCTCCATTTTCTAGGCAGTTTGTATGGTGAAGGTTATGCACCTTTCATTTACCTTTGGCTCGTTTATTTTCGTCATTCTGCTTGGATGAGATAAAGTATAGACTCAAAGGAAGGTATGAGGGGGTGACCATATAAGGCACAACTGAATGTATAGTGCGGGCCCCTAGTCTCGCTTGCAACTACGCGTTCCAAAATAATAATAGTTCCAAAGCTGCGTCGCGCTAGCATCGCCGATGATTCATTCGCCTTCGCCTGGGACTAGACCTTGGCTATATTCGTATTTGTGCGTAGATTGTTTGCACCGACAGTACCAAACTGTTCATGGTTCCAGTCAGGGTTTTCTTGAACATGCATGTTATGACATGTCTTGTACCTTCAGAGTTATGTGCTGAGGATAATTGAAAAGGCACATATTCTTGAGTGAAAACCGATCCTAGCAATTAGAGCGAATGGAGGTGCGCTGTGAGCAATGCTTCGTTGTGCAGGAGGCTATGTACCAGTCGCCCGTGTTTTGGCAGTCCGACCCTGTGCCAGCGCCATTCCAGCGCCGTGCTGACACCCACGTAAACCCACTTTCTAGACTAATCGACCTTTGCCTCAATTTCGTCGGCGTTCGCCTCTCCATGGAGCGGCACTGGCATGGGCAACGTTGGCCGGAACCGCAGCCGGAAGAGTAGGTGGAGGGAGACGGGCAAGAGGCGCCATTTCTCCGGCTGTCAACTCAAAATTTCAGTTTATTGTTACGCGAGTCTTCAAAAATATCAAATGAAATGCATTAGCTTACTGTCTGTCTATACCATTTGCAGAATTTGGGGGCTTTTACTGGAAAACGGACCGAAATATTTACGAATTTGTTCTTAGCTGCATTTTCACGGGTTTTTGAGATTCGAAATTGCTCTTTTGAGTTGAGTCCAAGCTAGCAAAATCGAGCAACCCATGCAACTTCTAAATATATCTCCTTCTAAAATTTCAAGGCTTTTAGAATGTTATAAAACACTTATATGTGTTTTTTGGTGTCCATCTGGTCGCGCCTCTTGACTTACATTTCTTAATTGGAGTATCGTCGATTCGTTGACTGCACGGAGTGCTCAAACGCTGCGGACCATGCGCGGGTGAATTGTACAGTAAGTTTCGACCCGCTTTAGGCGGAAATTGGATTGGCGGGCGTTCGCCTCGCAACGGTTCGCGCCGTTTCGCAGCTACAGTATATCGTATCGCGCTGAGAACCCAAGTCTGCGTCTCTTCATTCTCCTTGGTCTTTGCTTGGCAAAATGCCAGCGCCATGCGCTCGCGAAGCTTCCAGCAATGCGCGCGCGCTGCTCCACGTAGATTGTTTCGCCTAATCTGGGGTGAAATCGACTGTACGATGGCGAATTCGGACTGCAGGGGATGGGGCATGCATTCTACCTCGTGGCGCGCGCTCCGCCGTGATGTCCGCCCATGCGGTCAACGAAACAAGTATAGATGCTTTCTGATTTGTGTGTTTTACGTGTAGAACACAGTATCTATCGAACTTTATCAAAATAAAACTGAAATGCACGCATTGGTGCATTGTAGATTGGTTTGGAAGGCAGCAGAATAATTATGGCAACCGGCGCTTGGGCGAAATACTCATATCACATCAGGTCATCCCGATATGACTTTTACGGTACTTTGGCAGGAGTATTGATATGGCTGTGAGAAAGCCGGCAATTTCGGCACGGAGAGCAGTAGGAAGAGAGAAAATCGAGAGGGACAATCGAAAGGACGTTTATTTCTTCTTGCATCCGCCACTTTTTCCCCATCCTCTGTGAGAGTGTTGAGGGAAGCAGAATCGTCGTTTGTTTGGATTCACAAACCTTTGTGCTTACCAAAGGTAACATTGTCGAAGGCTGGCCAACCGTAGTATCCTATACAATGTGGTTGTTACATAGATGCTATTTTAATTAATTGGGTGACAAAAATGTTTCCTGTGATCTGATGTGTAAGAAGAGCGATGGCGTAGGGACGAGCGGCTGGGCGCTCGAGTTAGATGGAAGAACCACTAGTCTAGCGTAAGTCGTCGTAGCGCTGAGAATAGGATCCTCGTTTCATCAAGCCAAAATCATTCGCTTCAGTCATACTTCTTCGTGTCAATCAAGGTCTTTCTGACTAAGCGAGGTGATAATATCTCATGAAAGCACAGCACAAAGGAAAGAACTGCACTCATATTAGCATCGGGCTAGAACCACCTTTGAAGGGAGTGTTGTTCGGCGAATTTTGGCCTAGCTGTTCGACTTGGCCAAGTGCAATCGAAGGGGGTAATGTATCAAAGTGAAAGGAAAGGGCGTGAAGCAGTCAGCAAGCGAGAAATGTAGATAGGCGGAGTTCGTACCGCATCCTTTCCGTAGCATATTCAGTGACATTTTCTCGTCAGTGCTATATATCTTTGTTTGCAATCGGAATCGGAGAAAACATGCTAGACAGACGTTTGTGATTTTTCTGGTAGAATTTTCGAGAAGTATTTGTGTTTGCTATCTTGCTGCAGCATCAAATAGTCGAAAACCCTAGTGTATGTTTGGCTTCATGCCTCTAAGCTTCTGCTGTCTACACTTGAACGCGTGTCTGCATTCTAGTAAGTTAAAATATTGTGCTTGCTGTGCCGAGATCATATGCTCTTGAACTGATATATGTGTACAGGCCCCCTAAAACCCAATTGCCCACGCGTCGCTTTGAACACCAACGCGCGGCGCGGCTGAAGACGTTTGGTCCCGAAGCGCTACAGGCTTTTTTCGAGCGACAATGAGCGCGCGCCCTTTCCACACATATTTTTTTAAGCTTTTGAAGGGAGCTTTCATCGAGATATACCTTGCATTGACGACAGCAACATGAAAACTAAAGAAAGATTTTTTGGAATATAGTGAGCGCCGACAATCGTTCGCGACGACCGCTCGCTTACGCTGGTGTTCAAGGCACGGCGCGGGCAATTAGGTTTTACGGCGCCTATAGGTGCCAGAGTAAGCGAATATTTTGTTCAGGTTGGGGTCCCGCGCAGAACTGACGTCACTTGGATTGACGCCAGCATGGTGGGTGACGTCCATTCTGCAGGGATCCCAACTTGAACAAAATATCCGCTTACTCTGGCACCTACCATAGCCACGCCTGCAATGCCAGACCCTTCGCTCATAATGCCTGGTGTGGCTATTTGCTCACGTGCAAATTTGATATCCCAATCTTGGCACCGCAAGCGCACAATATCAAGCGGGAAATTTACAGACTGTAGCTTAGGCTGCGTTCATACTGATTTCGTAATCCGGGAACAGTCCCAGCACAACGCTCACTTTGAGCGCTGTGCTGGAACTGTTCTCGAACTTCGGGATCAGTATGAATGCAGCCTAGCCGACAAGGCGCAGAGGGGACAGAAATCGGAGGCTTCGGGAGCGGCCATACTATTCCTGTGGTTCCTGTGATTCATGCAGTTCCTGCGATTCCTGTAGGTCCTGCGGGCCTTGTAACAATGTATATTAACCCATTGACGACGATGTGGACCACCGGTGGCCTACGCGCTTTTTGCTGCCAGGGACGATGTGGACCCCCGGTGGCCCACACCTCTCGCAAAGTCGTATTATTTGCAGGCCTAGTATTTTTTCCACGTATGAATATTTTTTCCAATTTTTTGTATTCTTAGGACCTACAGGCTCTGTCGTTCAAGAAGATGTTAATGGTTGTTTACAAAACAATGTTGCATTTCGTAAATAAGCACGAAACCCTCTCACACTGAAAGTTGTGCAAAATCGCGTCGTCCCACAGCGCCGCCGCGCAAAATTAGGCGTCGTCGTCAATGGGTTAAACAATGTGTTGAAATTAGCAAAGCGCTCTGTAGTGCGGAACCGTCGGAAGGCAGGGAATCGCGGGAATTGCAGGCGTTACAATCGCGGGAATCACATCCTGGATTAGTATGGCCGGTCCCTTCCTGTTTGCCTGGCTACTATGGTTGGAACCGAATATCCGTATTCGAATAATATGCGAAATGTTGGATTGTTCAAGTATTCGAGTAATGAATATTTGAGGTCATTTGTTCGATTTGATAAAGAGCCGTATCGGGATAATCCGTTCATTCTACCAATTGGAAAAATGACTCATTCGAATATTCGAATATTCGAGAAGTTTCGAACAACAGTTGCTCGAATACTCGAATAGTCGGATAATGTATTCGAATATTCGAAAATTGCATTCGAACATACGAATAATATTGCATTTGAACAATCGAATATTAATTTATTCGAATAGTCGAATATTAGAGTTTGGCTAATCGAATCTGAAAGTTCAAATTCTGAGTGTGTCTTTATCCAAATATTCTCGAATAAAATGAAAATTGGAAATCGAAAATATTCGTGCATTCGGAAATTTCTGGAAAATCAATTATTATTGATATTAATTCGTTCAAGGAATGTTTGAAACGAAATTACTCGATATTCATTCATTCGAAAAATTCTCAAAAAGCTTACTCGAGCATTCATTCGATGAAAGTTTTCGTTCGTTACAACTATACTGGCTACTGCCATTAGTTCTTTTGTTTTTCCCTTTGACTGATACAATCTTGGATTCGTCTGAACGGTCTCCACTTTTCTTCGCTGTTGCGTAATAGTCAGCGCTTGGGGACCCACAGATTAGGAGCGTTCGCACGCCTGGCGAGCTCTCGTCAACTTCTGCGCGCTAAAAACATAATTGCATCTGTTTTTACTGTCTCGAAAATCATCTCATGAGCATTCCACTGAATGGTTAACGTCATTGCTTATGATTGCTTACGCTTAAGATCGCTCTCCACTATCCTTCTTCGTTTTCTCAAATGGTTCTACGAAAAACTTTTGTAAGCTTACCTCTCATCAAAATCTCTTCAGCTGCATGCTTAGTGTTTGCGATTATCATTGTTTCTCAGAATCACTGACCTTCGTGAACATAACACAAACATTTATTCTGTGGAAACTTCTAGTTCCCATTTCTTGCAAAAATGTTGGCGCCTATGCACTTGAGTGCACTTTTCTCCTGTTTACTGCTCTCAATTCTGCGTCATTGTTGGAGATAGTGCCTACTTCCATATATGTGCGATGAACAATATTCTGTACCCTTATGAATCTTTAGTCTCAGAACTGTCCTTTTATCAAGGATCTATGAGTGTGATTCCTTTGAGCTCCTTGCTCCCATTTTATTTACCGTAATGACAGCCGCACCAACACCATTGTTAATTGCATCATCATCACGGCTGGTACGATTTTTCGTGTCAGATTTCTTTGCAATGCTTTGATGTGTTCGTTTTACCATTTGCCGTAGGGGCCACCCTATGTAATGAATGAAAAAGTGCTGATCTTTCTGACTTACTCGATCTTGACTTTACTCTCTGCATCAATTATCCGACGCTGTCCTACGAGCTATTCATATTCAAACGTGTAGATTATTTATCTGAAGAATATTTACTTTTGCGCATCTGTAATCTTGTCATGTCGTTTTTTTTGTTTTTGCTCCATCTTCAAACCGCCTTCCTAAATTGAGTCGGATATCTTGTCCAAGGTTAGCTGGTCAGAGGATGTTTAGAGTGATTATAAGCTGAATTACGCAAGCAACATTTTTTTCGATCGCATAGAGTTGAGAAATATGTTATTTTCTTCTTGCAATACAATAGCCTATACAAAATTAATAACAGGGTCTGGCAAAATGGAGCTGCAGAAGAACGCCGACGGCTGGCTGGAGTCACGCTCGTCATCCAACGAAAAATTTCTCATTTACTTCTTCACCCCCACCCCTTCCAAACTCGCAGGCGCCAGCGAATGCAATGTTGTCCAGTCTTAGCCGAGGGATAACTTCTGACGCTAGGCTGTTATAACTTGTTCATCGCCCTATCCGTGTCATCAATCTGCCACTTCGTTGTCGGACATCTTCTTCCGGAACCCGACTTTCGGTTTGCTCACAATGACTAGTTGAAGATTTGAGAAGTTATCCTTGACTAATAACGCTATATTCCCTGTCAGATCATAAATGTTCCCGAAAATATTTGAACTGACCGCCATTAAGCATGGGAAAATCACGGCTACGGTAGAGTCGTCAACCGCACGGACTGGCCGTCGTAGATCGAGCCCGCGCGGCGCGGTTGAAATGTCAAGAGAACACAATGAACAAAGCGTTTGCTTCGGTACTAGCGTTCAGTTGCACGGTGCGTGCTCCCAATCAATGGCCTTGTGGTCAACGACTCGACCGTACGTCTGTTTTCAATCAAAGTCAGACCAAACGCTGGCGCGCAGTCGCAGGCTGCTCTTGCTATTGCTGCATTTGCGAAAGAGGCCGGAGGAAATGAGTAAGGAAGGTGTAGGTGTTGTGGACTCCTATCATATCTTCACGTGGCTCTAAGTTATCAAGTATCATTATACTTGATAACTTAGAGCAGGGAGCATGTTGCCAAATTTGCGCATCATCTTCATTTTGTATAGTTGATTCGTTGACCGCACGGACTGGACATCACTGCGGAGCACACGCCGCAGTGATGTCCAGTCCGTGATGATGATGCGAGGTAAAACGCTTGCCTCAGTACAAAATCGCCATTTTACAGCTCGTGCTTCCGCGACAATTCAGCCGCATCGCGCGCAATCCGCAGCGTTTGAGCAGTCCGTGCGGTCAACGAATTGATTATCACTCTATTATAAAAGAATAGCAACGGAAAAGTGAACTTTTTTGCACCGCCCGTTTTCGTTGCGTGAGCCTGGACACCGTACCCCATTCGCTTTTGAGTTTGATGAAAAAAAAAGGCGATTGACGCGCATAAACTGCAGATGCAACGTGGTCTCCATGGTCTACTAAGGGGTGCGACTCTCAGCTGCCAGACTCCGGTTCGATTCCCCACTCAGGAATTCCATTTTGCCACTAACGCTGGCTCCAAAAAACAGCTGATTTCTCCACAATCACTCTATCTATTATAAAAGAATAGCAACGGAAAAGTGAACTTTTTTTTGCACCGCCCGTTTTCGTTGCGTGAGCCTGGACACCGTACCCCATTCCTTTTTGAGTTTGATGAAAAAAGGCGATTGACGCGCATAAACTTTAATTCTTTTTTCACAAAAATGTCACTTGGCGAGGCAACGGTGGGTATAAGTATAAGTAGAAGAGTCATTCAATTTTGGCTGAAATTGGTCTGGGGATTTTCTGAGTGCTATTCACGAATACCATATTCTTTAGCTGAAATTTGGTCTGGGGATTTTTTGAGGTGCTATTCACGAATACCGTATTCTTTCTGCATTCTGCGGAGGGCTTAGTCCCTGCGGTTTGGCACGAAAGATGAGGGGGACGCCGTGAGCACACTGACTAGAAGTACATTGAAGGAGGAGGAGGATACTACAGTGCTGGCCAAAAGTTTGCAGCCACTCGAGAATTTTGCTATATCTTACTCTGTCTCGCATAGAGCGATTCCAAATTATGACATTACGTGCATTTCACACTACTTAACACTATGTCAAGAAATTCTGCAGTTACATGCACACCGAAGGGGTCTTTGGGGAAAATGGTGAAAACGGCTGAATTGAGGTTGGTCAAAAGTTGCAGCCACTTTCTTCTAAATGTCTTTAAAAAACTTGTCACAACTTGTCACTTTCCAGTATGTGGGCTACAGATGCACCAATAAACCTTGAGATATGCAGTGCAGTCGGCTTTCATCAAACTCCCAAAAAGGGAACTTTACGGAGCAAAGTTGCTTGAGCGGAAATTGACCGCAAAAATTGATCAAATCATGAGGTTGTTGAGAAATCATCGGCTGATCTATGCTCCTATGAAGAGGTTGCACCATCTGGATGTTTGGTGGCGGTTTGCGAATGTGACAGAAAAGGCATTACTTGGCATGTCTCAAAAACTACCATCACCTTAACTCAGATTCGGAGCACCTTTCGGCTCAAATCGGGCTCAGATGTCTGAGAATTTTCTCAAACCTGACTAAAACATTGCTTTGAGAAAGGCGAGCATTGGTCCGGAGCTTGAAGAGTTCTATTGGAAATATGGAGGCGCTACTGTTAGAGAAAAGTTTTTGCGATTATCACACCTAGGAAATGTTTGATTTGCCAAAGGGATTAATCAGCTGTGAAGATTGTGCAAATTTTTTTCTGGCAGTAGCGCCTCCATGTTTTCATTGGAGTTCTCCAAGCTTCGGACCAATGTTCGTCTTTGTGAGTGCAATGTTTTAGTCAGGTTTGAGAACTTCTCAGACCGCTGTGCCCAATTTTTGAGCCGAAAGGTGCTCTGAATCTGAGTTAAGGTGATGGTAGTTTTTGAGACATGCCAAGTAATGCCTTTTCTGTCACATTCGCAAACCGCCACCAAACATCCAGATGGTGCAACCTCTTCATAGGAGCATAGATCAGCCGATGATTTCTCAACAACCTCATGAATTGATCAATTTTTGCGGTCAATTTCACAAGCAACTTCGCTCCGTAAAGTTCCCTTTTTGGGAGTTTGATGAAAACCGACTGCACTGCATATCTCAAGGTTTATTGGTGCATCTGTAGCCCACATACTGGAAAGTGACAAGTTGTGACAAGTTTTTTAAAGACATTTAGAAGAAAGTGGCTGCAAGTTTTGACCAACCTCAATTCAGCCGTTTTCACCATTTTCCCCAAAGACCCCTTCGGTGTGCATGTAACTGCAGAATTTCTTGACATAGTGTCAAGTAGTGTGCAATGCACGTAATGTCATAATTTGGAATCGTTCTATGCGAAACAGAGTAAGATATAGCAAAATTCTGGAGTGGCTGCAAACTTTTGGCCAGCACTGTATGACTTTCTTCAAGCTTTTGAAAAAGGGGGGTTTTGCAGACGGGACAGTTTCTTGATTAACGGATAAAAAGTGGACAACTTCACTATGGAGTTTTAGAGGAAAAACTTAGTGCATTTTGGCTAAGAAATTGGGAAAGGAGAACTGATATTCTAAGGCTAGAGTGATGAGGAGATTAAGCTCTTGTGGAAGACAGTCTTTTCACTGGCGGTCCCCAGCGCTATCCTGATTTTGACTTGTCTCAGCACGTCAGCACGCCGCAAATCTTTCTTCCGCCTGCTTTGCTTAGGCAAAAGCACCGCAGGGTGTTCTGCGCGCGACAGTGGTCCTGTGTGGAAAGCAGTACGGACGCGAATCGTCCACCCTCCTCTAATGCTTTGACGGAAAAAGCTGCTAACGCTTTGAGAAAATTTTACACCGAAAAGAACGTACAATATATCAGCTAAGAAAAGTCACAGAAAAGAGAGCTACTGAAGGATGCTGTACTAGAGAGTCTAGAGAAAAAGCGCGAGCTGTAAGGTGTGCATTTCTATTCTGGAGAATGAGCTTCACTAAACGCGACATCTTTCTTGACTCCAAACATTCTTCTGCAAGCAGTCGTACTTCCGCCATTAAAACTACATGCGCACCATGCCTTCCCAGCAGAACTTTTCAATCAAAACATCACTAGATGAAGTTTATTAGCTTTTACGGCATTGAAAAAGTGTTATGCGACGCTTTGGTGACTAATACAACATTTCTCACACCTGCTAGCCATTGGGCCGTTTTTCATACTGTAGATCTTTTTCAAAAATCAACTGAGGTTGGGTTACTGTACATCTTTTTTAAAAATCAGCTGAGATTGGGTGTGTTTTGTTTCTCATGGTCATTTTCAGATATGGATGGCGACGAAGATGTGCAAGTCGTGTTCGAAAATTGCAACAACCAAACTTGGAAGACGGCTCGAGATAACATCAGAAGCAATTACCGCACGGTCTGTTTTCTCAGCATCTCAACATCTTGTTGTCTAGGATTCTTCTAATAATGTGGTAATTTTTTCTGCTAGATTTCCGTCTAAAGGGCTGAGCATAGATCACGCGATTTCATCGCTTCGCTACTCTACCAACATGACAAATGTACAAGTGCATTGCTTGGGGGAGGTCAAGAGGCGCGATTTTTCTGACTGTCACTAACTTAAAACTCCAGTTTCGGGCTTTGGGAGGGTTCAAAAAGTGCCGGACAAGCTCCATGGCTTACTAGATGTTTGAAGTAACCAGTTGATAAGTTTTGACGACTTCTGCTAGAAAACTGACCGGATTATACAAAACTGCTATTTACTGCATTTTTAAGGGTTCCTGAACTTCAACATTTTTGTTTGGAATCGATTGCAGGATGATGAGATCGAATCCGTGCAATCATCAAAAATGTTTCGTTTGAGATTTCAAGTGATTTTAAAAATTTGTAAAACACTAAATATGTGCTATAAGCTGCCCATTTGGTAATAAGAATGGCGCCTTTTGACGCAAACCCCCTGCTTGTTGATTATCTTGCAATTCGGTTGTGATGGTCAATCGCGATTAGTCGTGTCGGGAAACTATCACATTCGAAATGCAAGATGATCGGCATGCAATAAACTCATTACAGTTGTCTTGTTGGGAGAATCGCGAGGCAAATCGCATAATGTAGGCGCGGCCCTCAAGTGGGAACTTGTCAGTGTTAGTGAGTGTGTCGTCAATTTGCGAGTATCAGAATTTGTCAGATACTAACAGTTATATCGGTTGCAGTCTTTGCCACGCAGCACGTGAAAAGGGTTTTCTTACATTCATTTAAGAGTACTTTCATACCGCGCCAGCAGCCGCCGCGGGCAGCCCATAACAGCCCGTAGCAGCCCACAGCAGCTGCCAGCAGCCCGCAGCCGCCGCTGGTCGCTTTTATCGTAGAAGCGCAAAATCATCAACTTCTTACTACTTTGAGTGCGCCCGCCCACGCTTTCCATCTTCCACACTTCTTTCTTCCTATCGGTGTGCAAATGCACATTCACTTATAGAGTTATTCAAGAGAAGCACCGGCCAAGGATATGATTGAAGCGGAACCATACTCAAAAAATAAATTAATAGCATTCCTGCAGGAACTGGACGCATCCAAAGTCAGAAGAAATTGCACCACGAAAAAACTCTGGCGAAATATGGTTTAACTGCGAGAAGGAAACTAAGCACCAATAGGATAACCAATCTATAGCAGCAAAATACAACAATAGGCTTTTATCACAGAAGCGTAAAACCATCAAATTCTTACTATTTTGATTGCAAACGCCCACGCTTTCCATCTTTCACGCTTTTTCCTTGCTGCTGTCGCGATTCGATCTCATATATCATGCCCAGGGTCAAGCAAGAGGTGTGGCACACGATCGCTGGTTACGACCCCTCCCCCCTCTTATTGCTGTCTCAATAAGACCTCCCCCCCCCCCTTGAAGGCCTTGTCAAACATAACGGGCAACATATCCATAATTAGGGTCACCTAAGTGAAATCGCCATTTTCCAGCATGATCAACTTTGCTTCAAAGGTGAAGTAGCTACTGTTTTGCACTCAAGACAAAATACTACTCCTTCTTTGGGGGTGTATGTCAAGAGGCGCGATTTTTATTGCCAGCTGGACACCAAATAGCACATAATAAGTACAACTTTCTAAAAGTATATGAAATTTAGAAAAAGATACAGTAGATAGTTGCATGGGCTGCTCAACCTTTATACACAGGAAGAAATTCAAAATAACAATTTTCAAAGTCAAAAGCCACGAAAATGCGGTCAAGAACCAATTTGTAGATATTTCAGTCCGTTTTGTAGCAAAAACCATGAAACTCAGCAAGTGGTAACCTTAGACAGGTAGTAAGCCAATGCACTTTATTTGATAATTTTTAGGCACTCGCATAACACTAAACTGGAGTTTTGAGTAGGTGACAGCCGGAGAAATCGCTCCGGCTGTCACCTACTCAAAACTCCGCTCTCTTGACCGTCTCGCCTTCTTTGGCTACTCCAGAAATATCGCTTCAAAAGATCTAATTTTGGAATTAGAAGCCAACTAAAATCTTGTTTTTCTTGTTTTTCGCTTTTAATGGCTATGCTTTCTCCAAATATTACTCAGAGCTAAGAAGACGAATTAGGCTCAAATCACTCCTTGAAAATCTACGAGGTCTAGACTATCGATTCATATAAATAACGTTCGCTAAGAATGTTTTTTGATATAGTTAATGGGGTGTGGCTACCACAGCTTTTTAGGGGTGGCGCCACACCCCATTGACTTAAACAGATCAAATAACTGCGTTATATCATTGTTACTACTCAAGCTTCTCCTTCACATAGCAGTGGGTAGAGGACTATATGTCGCCGAAAAAGGGCGGTCCCTGCGGTCATTTGCGATAAATGCGCGCTCTTGTACATGCGCGGACATGCGTTTCGCAGGGAATCCGCGCGGGACTCTTCCAAATTCGGCACCCATAGCGACATATAGTCCCCCACCCCATGGCAGTGATTTTATATGAAAACGTTTCTTCAGGAGCAAGATATAATCGTTTTTCTTTACCTATGCAAATGTAAAATACTGATAAAATACTGCGAGAATATTGGGATACGGTAACATGCTAAGTCTGCACTACTACGTGAATCGCAAGGAAAGTCGACAAGAATATATATATTCGATAGCCTAAGCCTCGTAATCTACATTAAAGTGATTTGAGCCTGATTGGTCTTCTCCAGCCTGAGATATTGAAAAGGAAAAATGAAACAAACAAGATTCTGGCTTGCTCTCAATTCTTTGTCATTTGAAGTAGGATTCCTATGTGAGCAAAATAGTAGTTCTTTGTATTAAGCGAAAAAAGAAGTAGTTAACTTACATTTGAAACAAAGTAAAATGTTTGAAAACGACCATCTCACTTAGGTGGTCCTGTATCTGGAAACCTCAGAATTCGCTGAAACTTGGACCACAGGGGTTATTTTACTTGCTAATTACAAAACGATGCTCTTATGCTTTATAGATCTTTAGTTATGCTTACTGTATGTATACGATAATGGGTCAAACATCAGTGTGCTAGAATTTTACATGACGGGACTATATGACATTGTTAACGAATATCATGTTATGCGAACAGCGGAAGGTAACGACCCCTCGCCCCTCCTTGATTCCTCAATACGACCTCCCCCAGGTGTAGCATGCTACACCCCACGTTGACCCTAATCATGCCTGTGTCCATGTTGCATCTTGTTGCCTTAGACTGGTTATCCTATTGGTGATCGTTTCCCACTCGCAGTTGAACTATATTTCGCCAAAGTTTCTTCGCGGTGTAATTTCCTCTGACTTTGGATGCGTCTAGTTTTTGCAGGAATGCTATTTATTTTTTAAGTATGGCTCCGCTTCAATCATATCCTTGGCCGGTGCTTATCTTGAATAACTCTGTAGTGGTGAATGTGCAACTGCACATTAGCGGCAATAGAAAGAAAGAAGCGTGGAAGATGGAAAGCGTGGGCGGGCGCACTCAAAGTAGTAAGAAGTTGATGATTTTGCGCTTCTACGATAAAAGCGACCAGCGGCGGCTGCGGGCTGCTGGCAGCTGCTGTGGGCTGCTACGGGCTGTTACGGGCTGCTCGCGGCGGCTGCTGGCGCGGTATGAAAGTACCCTCGAATGTAAGAGAACCCTTTTCACGTGCTGCGTGGCAAAGACTGCAACCGATATAACTGTTAGTATCTGACAAATTCTGATACTCGCAAATTGACTGACACACTCACTAACACTGACAAGTTCCCACTTGAGGGCCGCGCCTACATTATGCGATTTGCCTCGCGATTCTCCCAACAAGACAACTGTAACGAGTTCATCGCATGCCGATTATCTTGCATTTCGAATGTGATAGTTTCCCGACACGACTAATCGCGACTGACCATCTTTCCTGCGCAAAATTGCCATACTATAGTACATGAGAAGAAAAGGTGCTGAGATATCGAAGTAACACAAATTCAATCTTTTCTCACTAAAAGGAAGCTTAAGGCAAGTGTATTAGCACTTAGATGATAATGTCGATGGCAATGAGTCGATGAGTATGCCAATTTTGCGCAGGAAAAAGCCCATAACTCTCTTCGGAATGGTGCGCAGCAGCTAGGAATAGCATGTCTGGAATCAGCGTTTGGAGCTGATTCAGAATATATCAGGATGAACCGAAAGTTCTGTCGCGCCATTTTAAAAAAATCATAACTTCTTTCCGTCGCAACGATTTTGCGCAGTTCAAATTCTGTTTGAAAGCTTAGCATGTAGTTTCCAAAGGTGCCCTGGAGATTTCAACATGCTCGGATTGCAGAGATAAAAATGAAAGAACGAGATCATCCGAACTTTGGAATCTTTAGGCAAAAATTCTAAAAATCTAGAAACTGTGCGACAAAATCCAGAACAGCCACCATCCCAAGTTTTCTTGTATTTTATTGTATTTTATTACTAACTGAGTCAAGTTTCTGCTGGTTGAGCTCTTCTTTCAAAAGTTATGTTTTCTTGAAAAAAAAAAGCCGAAAAATCAATTTCCTTAGAATTATTGAAATCGATTTTTCGGCATTTTTTTTTTCAAAAAATCATAACTTTTAAAGGAAGAGCTCGTTCAGCACAAACTTGACTCATTTAGTATTAAAATATAAGAGAACTTAGGATGATGTCTGTTCTGGATTTTATCGCACAGTTTCTAGATTTTTAGAATTTTGCTTAAAAATTCCGAAGTTCGGATGATCTCGTTCTTTCATTTTTATCTCTGCAACCTGAGCATATTGGAAAGTCCTCAGAAGACTTTTGGAAACTACATGCTTTTTGCTTTTTGATGAAATTTGAACTGCGCAAAATCGTTGTGAGGAAAAGAAGTTACAACTTTTTGAAAATAGTGCGACACTTTCGGTTCAACCTAATCCATGTCTCTTGTCAAAAGGCCGAGATAAGTTAGGTAGTTTTCCTTGTAAGAGTGAGCGCGCGGTCACGCTCGCGACTGGTGACAGCGCTTGGGGTGATAACAACAATATTGCTTTGAGGTGGAGCCAACCTGCGCGACTGCCACCATCGCTTCGAATGCGTCAGCCGCTAAACCTTCACCTTGGTGCTCAGGGTAGGAAAATACCGTTAGATACTCAAATGCCGCTTTCCTAGACTACAGGTTCTGGGCATGATTTGACGTACGCGTTTCCATGCACTGGTGGATTTGTCGGACGAATTCACCAAGGAGTGATATTTTCTTTGTTGAATTGTTTGATAACCCTATGCATGGGTAAGCAAGCAAACAGTGTTAGTAAAAACAGCAAAACACAGCACATAAAATTTTTGAAGCTTTTCCCATAACCATTTTCAGTTAGTTCACTTGCCGTCCTTGTCATTTACAAGTTATCGCCGTTGCTCTCCGTTTTTTGTTAGAATGCCACAGATGACCTTAGTTGGCCTGAATTTTAATCATATGTATTCCTATTTCTGTACCATAATTTTTAATCAGTATTTTGCAGGTAGGACAGTCATCAGGTTTTAAATGCTATTCTTCTGGAAAGACTGGGTGAGATTTGCGCTGTTCGATTTTGGATTATTCTAACATCGAAGTATGTCAGTGACATTTTTCAGCAACGAAAAATCAGAAGAATGGCGTGGAGTAGGTGCCACATCTATTCTCTCTTATCCATCTTGCTCTTCCGCCATGTCAATGACTTCCTCGGTATGTGATTATTTGGAGGGAAGGGGGGGGGGTATGATGTAGCAGTTTTTCGAAAACTTCTTCATCCATGGGTTGGTTAGGACTTCGTCGATTTGAACATTTGTATTAGCAATGGTTAGCATCTCGAAAACGTTGCAACATAATTCCTGAAGTTGTTGTTTTACGTTGAGTGGTAATTTCTCTGCACATGTGTACTTTGTGCTGTTAAGGAATGCAGTTTTGCTACAAGTGGTGCAACACAGATGGACCCACTTGCTACCAAGATTGAGATGATTGACTTACTCAATAGTCATGACGGAGATTCGGATGTTGAAATTCTAGAGGATAGCGATTCTACGGGATCCGGCCAAACTGTGTTTGAGTGTAAACACGAGGTATCATGTCATCATATGAATTTTAATTGAATTGAATAAACTGCGAATGATAGGACGACGATGATGAGCACGATATGCCGATGTCTACAACACCGAAAGACGGTAACGGAAATGAGGAAGAGCCATTGTTTTCTACCAAACAGGAACCCCCAGATATCAGCGAAAAAGAGTCAATTCATCGAGACAACGTGCAGAATCCGACACTCATAAAGCCAAAGGTTTGTAGATTTGAAGTTAGTTTACCAATAATTTTTGCAAGCATATCAGGATGAAACGCCGTTGCCTACTGCATCTGCGATGAACCGCGTTTCTACTTCCAGCATTAGAGCCAAGTATGTCTTCTTTTCAAAAAATAGGGATTATGTGAAGAAAGTAGTTCGACATGTGCGACCTTTTGCGATAGATATAAAGAGACATCCTTTCTATCCATCTACTGTCTCGCTGCCTGAGAGGTCGGATTTGCTAGGGAAGGGAGTTTCTCTAATCTTTGACACGTTCACGATCAAACCATATCTGAAATCTGCCATTTCAGACCGGAGTGTATCTTACAAATTTAAGATTACGACAGGTCGGATGGTTCAAAATCTAGTTTACTAGAGCTCTACCTAGAATCTCTAGGCATGTGCCAAATCCTATGGAAATTCATTGTAAATTCGCGAAGGTAGAACTGTGGAAATGTTGAACGAACAGAGTCGCAGTGGGCAGAGTCAGCAGATGCGACGCAAGCTCAGGCGAGGCGGACGCGCACCTGACAGCTGTTGTAGACGACACTGTTTTGACAGGCTTTATGCGTATACATGGTAGACATAAGCAGAATTTTTTCCAAGAAATAGAACGACAGATATTGCTTGGTTTTTTGGGGAAAGCACATGTCCTTTTGTGCTCTTTCCATCCTTCCTGTGAACCTCTGCAACCGTCAGCATAAATTAATTGTAATAAATGTTTTTTTCTCTTTCATCGAGGGGTTTCCAGCGTAACCAGATCTGCTGCACAGCTGTGGCGCGAAGCATGCCGTTCATCATTGAGCAGCACAGAAGAAGAGAAACCTTTGGATCTTCCAACATTCTCTTCGGTTCGTCTGTCCCTTTTTTCCTACCCCTGCATCATAGGAGAATCTATAACCTTACTTTTTTGCAGACGCCCAGTACAGTGTCCGATTGTAGCAGTTTAGCCAGAGATGTGGTACAACATATGAATATAGATGCACCTCCAGTTGCGCCTCCACCTGGGCCTCCGCCTGGGCCTCGTAAAAGAAAACCGTTTGAAATTCCCATCTCTCCTGTGCATGATGAAGTTTCTTCCTCATCGGACGTGGTCTCAAAACAGGTATGTTATCTTCTCCTTTAAAATCGCACAACTTCGAAGATTCGTAACTATGATTTGCAAATATCAGTCAACGGTGGTCAATGCCTGGGATAGTGCACAGGAGTTGGCAACTGCTTCAAGATGGGCCGAGACTCATGATTTCGGCATTGATGGAGACGAGTTTCTTGAAACCGAAGACGAAGCGCTGGAATCTTCTGGTACTGGTGCGTTCATGTGCTCAACGTTCTTTGGCAACAACTTGCAACTCTTGGTTTTTAGATGGTACAGATTCTGAGATTATTGAAATCATGGAGCCAGCTGGGCCATCTCGTGGGTCTGGTGCACAACCACAGGGCGTTTCTCAGAAGAAGTCTCAAAAGGCGGTCTGCACTTTTTTTTTAGAAATTTTATATATAGGGTGTCCCAAAAGCAAGTACACACTTTTTAATCGTCAATATCTCTCTTCCCAATGGGTCTTTTTTTGCCACTCAAGTACCATTCTGTAGAGGAGGCTTCAGATTAGATTTGCAGTATCGAACGAATCGCCGAACGCTCTTCGTTACTGTAGGATTACGGTAAGAACTTCCAGCATATGGAACCATTGTGAAATATGCCATCTGACAAAATTTTTTTCAAAAAATCTGAAAAATCGTGTACTGGGATTTTCGCGTACGCTGATTCCACTACACAATTTTTTACGAGTTTTTCCAGCTTTTTTGAGGGTGTAATCACAGTTTTTGACAAATACTAGGAATTCGGTAATTACATTTTACCTGGGATAACTTTGGAAAGAAGCATCATAGTAAAGTAGAAATTTCATTTCTAAAATCAGCGGCTTCCACTGCCATAGTATAAGAGCTTTTGGCTTGTTTGGTTTTGTTCCAAGACAGTATATGGCTTCCAATGGCCTAAAATCCTTGTCGAACTTCCCACAGTAAGCCTACAGTAATGAAGAGAGATCGGCGATCCGCTCGATAATGTATATCTAAGTTGGACCTCGCTCTACAGAATGGTACCTGAATGGCCAAAAAAGACCCATTGGGAAGAGAGATATTGACTATTAAAAAGTGTGTACTTACTTCTGGGACACCCTGTATTATGATATAGTGCTTTCCTGCACATTCCTCTTTTTTCAGCTTCATGTGCCCTTACTGAAAAAATTCTATGCTACTAGCAGATTTTAGAATTGTTGAAACAAGCTCTTCTCAGAACTTTAGAAATAGTATCTTCTCATGATTGACTCTTATCTTTACCTTGTCAGTAAGTGTGGCTACATTGACTGCCATCAACAAGTCATTACACCTTTCAGGACAAGGGCACTTCTAAGAAGCCAGCCGACTCAACAGTATCAAAAAATAAAACTCATCGAAAGCGGGTTAGTACACTTTTTCCTCATTGCTTGTCTGATTGGAGTCTAATTTTGCAGAGTAGTTCGTCTAGATCTCCACAGAAAGCAGATACACGCAGAAATGGACATCCTCTGAAGCGATTCGCTGGGGACAAAATGGGTGACAAACGTATGTTTTCCTGATAGCTAGTTTTTGTTAACATTCATCGTTGACCTATGAATGGGTTTCTCTTGTACTTCACTTTTGTGCTTTACATATCGCTTCTGGATAGATTCAGAGCCATTTTCAGCGACAGAACGCCTTGGATTTCTGCGAATTAGCACAGCAGTTGTTTCGGCATCTGAAGCTCCAAGAGCCAGGGACTTACCAAAGTATCCCCCTGTACCGAGACGTTATGACTTTTCTCGGTGGCTCGACGCCGAAGGAGGTAATCATCAGATTATGCTGACGAAATTTTTTGAGAACTTCTTGTAGTGCGTTTTTTTAGATTTAATACTACACAAAATAAAAGACGTGGCTGTTGGCATTGTAAATGCACCCCTGGGGTGCACTTATGATTCTGCTCTGGACACATTTATTTTCACAAGCCAGGATAGTGTGAGTTCACTAATTCCAGTTTTTGTGTTCTTTTTTTTCGGTAGAGCGTCTAAACTGGTTGGAATTTTTGCTAAGTTGCCTTATTCATTTGGGAATATAAATGTTCCTGTTCCAGAAAACAAAGTTTTGCGAATGTCATGCTTTTTAGATGTTTTGTTTACGTGTGTATATTCATTTTCACTTTGATTAACATATATTTGGTAGTTTATACTCCTTTCTCACCTAAGACCTTAACCGCAGTTTTGCTTTGTTATAGATTTTGTTTGCCAGTGCCGAGGGGCAAATATTAAAAGAGTTGACCCTCACTGGTTTTGATCACCCTTGCGCTGTCGCTGTCTTACTTCCCGGCAGTAAGTTACACTACTTATGGTGATGTATATTCCACTCCTTTCGCATTTACAGAGGCCTTGGGCATTCTGGACCGCTCAAATCTATACCTGTACGAGCATCACAAGAGACGGCTGAGCGTACTTGCTACCAGTTTGCGTGCTAGACATCGCGGTAAGCGATATGGGACGTTCGTTTTAAGTTCATGTATCGAAGAAGATCTTGTCTTTATCAACTTATCTGGATTATTTTGTATAGTGCAATTTATTTAAGCTCTTGCGTACACAGCGGCGGGGGACTTCGTAACTGTAAGAAAAGTCAGCGGACAACTAGTTCTGACCGTGTTTGATGCATCTAACTGTGACAATGTTGGTGTAATCTCAATCCAGTGATATAATTGTCTTCACTTGCTTTTTTCAGATAATAGCCAGCCTTCCTTTCCCAAATGCAGATGGGATTCCAGAAGATCAGTTGAGGCAACCATGTTTTGCAGACTGCACAGGCACATACATCTATTTCACAGATTTGCGTGAGTTGCTGAGGATTTGCATTTTCCCACATTCTATGCACTGATTATTACTTTTTATTTTTTTTTTATTTTGCATAAACATATTTTTAGGAGCCAACACGTTGACCTGCATCCAGATGTCAAGAAGAGATCGACTCGAGAAGGTGTACAGTAGAGCTATGCAGCGGATGCCATCACACAGCGATAAAGAAGCTGATGAAAGGTTAATCGCATGTTCTGTATACTGCTTACTACATTGCATCATTTTCGCACATTTTTAAGATTTCTCTACATGAGTGGAATACGCTGTGATGACGCGGGACATCTCCTAGTAGCGGATGCGAAGACCCGTTGCTTGAAGGTGAGAAGGGCTTCCTTTACACGAGTTCAAGTAGAATAGCTGATCTGTTGTTGCAGCTGCTAGCAGCAAGTGGACAACTCATTAAGAAAGCTCGTATCGCGGATGGAAGTAGATTCCCATTTTGTTCGACTTTTGGAGTTTCACCCTCAGGACTGCTCATGGCGTGCGATCGTAATAATAGTCGCATGATACTATATCGGATCGGAGAAGAAAGTAGGCCGTTGGTTATTCAAATAGACTAAAAAAGATGGTGTCTGAAATAAAAATAATGAATTGAATACAATTAGTTTGAGTGGAATAAGTGCGATTATATTGGAAAAGATTCAAAAACAGCCACTGTCTGTTCCAACCCGAAGTGGCCCCTTGACAACGGTTCGCGCCATATTGCGTCTCATACCAGAACAGGACCCGTGGGTCTCTTCATGGTCTTCGATTTCTGACGGGAAATATGCCGGAAATATGCGCTCGCCTCAAAAGTGTGACCCATCGAAAAAGCTCAAAAAGCTCGCATAACGTTGTATAGTGAGTTCAGCATGCTTGAAAACCCTGCCACACAATTTTCGAGATTTTTGGCACTTTGCCACCAAACGGCCTATTTCACAGCGACTCTGTATGGTACAAAATTTGTTACCGCGATTCAACAGTAACGGCGCAAGCTTCTGGCGAAGCTGGTGCGCTCCTCATCGAATGCTTCGGGTCTTTCTCCTCACTGAAGCTGTTTATACGTGTTCTGTTTTTGGGTCGTTATTGTCCCGACTTGAATGCAGGCAAACACTATGAAATAGATTCCTGTGAAGCGTTTTCCAAGCTTCAGATGAAATCCACTTAGAAGTCCTACGGGCCTGTACATTCGATGCTTGGGAAGCTTGCCCAGCATGCATCCTTTGCAAAATTTGTGCAAAATTTGAGAATATGTACCGGAATTAGTTGGTACGATGCTGAGTTTTCGTTTTAGCTACACCCGAAGATGCCTTTTTGACCGACGACTTTTTCGATCGTATGATCGGAACTCATGGCGTTGAAGATGAAGTTCGCCGAGCAAAGGATGCAGCTCATAGATTTAATTAGTTTTCATCAGTTTTCGTTCCTTCTTTTTTCTTTACGGCAGGTTATACGGTGCGATCTTGCCTTATTTTTTTTTAGCTCATAGCGCTACTTATTCCTGCTTGCTAATAGCATGATATTTGAAGTTTTGTATGCACGTTTAATTTTGGAACGTTTTTCTCTTAGAGACCATATGTGTTAGCGGTGCTACTCTCATCAAATATCGAGGTCTCATTTTTATGCAATCTGTATTATTTTTGTTGGATACCAACATTTGTTATGTAGTTCAGTACATTGTTATCACCTCACCAGAAGTGTATTTCTGTTATGCTAGTAAACATAATACACTTGTTGTTCTCAGCCACTTTCACCTTAAAAGGATGGACAATTGGTCGAAGTGGCGTTTCCATACGAAGTGTATAATGTCTTCTGAGCATGGAACGCCGAGTTCAGATATACTTTTGATATCTGCAAAGCACTTCTAGAGGTGAGTTATGGAAATTCTTCATACAAAAATTTGAAAGCGGACTGCAACGAAATCATTTAGAACATACGTGAGCTCAAATGGGGCCATGATTACTATAAGGGCGTTATAGAAAAAAAACCTTCAATCTTATAAACTCATGTTAGTCATTACTCCTTTCAAGCGTCGGAAAGATCTCAACACTATTTTTTCTTGGCCAAATCTTTGAATTCTAACCTCAAAAAATTCCCAGAACTCACCTTCCAGAAGAGCTTTGCAGATTCCGAAAACAGATTTGGAATGAGCGTTCAATGCTCTTTAAGATAGTATGCATCGCATATGGAGACGCCATTTCGACCAAGTATCCTTCCTTTGTTAGAAGCAACACACCCACTTCTCCAGCGGCGTCGCACGCGGCGACGTGAGCGTGTGATACAGATGAGTTGCGCGCAAGCATGTTCTTTTGCTTCTGTATATCTATCATACGCAACGTGATGATAAGGATCAGTACAAATATTTTATACGCTTCAAACCATGCAGGTTTCCTGCACCGTAGATGTAACTCATCTCTTTCTAAAGCGGTCTGCACGCGGCGAAGTGACAGTTGCGCGCAAGCGTCAGTACCTTTGTTTGTCTACCTTTGTTTCAACTGAATTGGCGATGGGGCTTCCTTAGTTATAAAGAATGACCAGAGAGCACGAGCGCGTGAAGAATGCCGCGTGCGTCGCGATCGCGAGCGGCCTTAATTTGGTCACAAAGCCCCTTCTAGCCGCCGATCCAGTTGAATCAAAGGTCAGCTCTGTACAGCGTGTGTTCTGGGATTCTCTTGCAAGCAACATCATGAGGCAGATTATGCTCATTGCAATGTAATTTATATCGTTTCCGCGTGGAAGAGGTCAAGCGAAGTATGTCATCTACAGCATTGGCGCAAATCTGTACATGATGCAGCATGTCCACTGGAGTCCCAATTGAGGCATGTACATTTGAGGACATTCTGGAAACCGCTGTGTTCTCTTCGGGGCATGCTGGAAACCGTTGTGCTTCTTTACTATATAAGAATTCTACCCTCTTATGGGGTATTATGGGGTACATGCGGGCTCGTCTTCTGCCTCTCGTTTAGAAGTGGTACTGGTTAGAAGCTGCTCAAATGGTTTACTTGAGATGGCATCAAGGCCATGTGCGTATGATATGAGCTTCTCTAGATAAGAAGATCGTAAACAGAATGTCTTTACATTCCACTGGAAGAATTATGCGCGCGAATCTGGTCTGAGATTTTAGTGAAATCTTGAGTGGTAATATATAAAATCAATCGTTAAATAGAAAGGCAAGATTAAGAATTCGATTCATAGACAAATAGCCTTCAGCGACGCTCGGCAATAAAACTATCATAGGTTTTTTCCTCTCACAGAGAAAAGTGGAGCAAAGTCAGTAGCATGTTCAGAAGTGTTTTAGAAGTCCCAGGGAGAGTGGAGTCGGCATTCTCAATGATCACATACCAAATATTATGGTTTTATACGAATAAATCAAAGGCAATGGCTCGTGAAAACTGCAACTGCGCGCTTCCTGTCCCTCCTTGGCGTTCTGGATGCGTTTGAAGCAGAGCTGTGGAAAAGTCAGAAAGCGCTTTTTATGGCTTCTCCGGCCTTGGAGATTGCTGTAGAGGCTGTAGCGGAAATTCCCGCAGCCAAGCCGCGATTGGCTGCCTGGGCCAATCAGCCAATTGCCGCCAAAGTGATTGTTACTGTCTCCTGCAGCCAGCCACTGTTTTTGGCGGGAATCTCCTCTCCAGCCTCCTCAGCAATCTCCAAGGCCGAAAAACGCCATAAAAAGCACTTTTTCACTTCTCAAGCACAGCTCTAGTCTAAACGCATCCAGAAAGCCAAGAAGGAACAGAAAGCGCGCTTTTGCAATTTTCTCGAGCAACTAAGGACTGTCGAAAATGGGAAACTTCTAGAGCTTTCTGATCCGTACCTCTGCAATCTAATACCGTCCTTTTCCTGTTTCCCCTGCTGATCAATTAACAAAACCCCTAAAGCCTTGAAGGTCTGAAGATTCTGGACAATAGCTACTGCTGTGATTTCCTCTCATGTTCAGATCAATTCCGTCTGAGCCTCCATAGAGCAGACGCATTGTCATTGCTAATGCTTACATAAAAGTTGCTATCAGAAACCTTATCACTTCGCTTTTCGTCAACAAAGTTAGAGAACAAGGTGAAGGATTTACTTTGTTTTCGATCAAGTTAATAATGATGAGATAAAAATTGGTGATAGCAACAATAACATTAAGGTGTCTTATACTTTTACCGTTTTCATTACAACCGTCGTCTTTTTGTATGTTATCATCATTCAATGTGGCTTGAATAATCATACGACAGAGCAAAGCAAGTTCTGCAAATTGGCTATCGATAGTCTACCCAATTCGTATTCCACGTGAAGTTTTGAGCTGGAATATGATGGCAGTAAAAGCGAACTTAGTCGTAAAAAATCGTATGCCCAAAAAATCGTAAGAATTTTCCGTTTATTTTAGCATACCCTTAACACAACCAACATTCAGTTGTACACTTTTCGTATTTTTTCATGGCTAGAAATAAAGAAAAGTGAATGGACTGAAATGGCAACTCCGCCCTTAGAAGTCCTGAGCTCCTCCCACACACGTGATTGTATAGCTCATACGTGCAGAAGTACGATCATGTATGTGTACACTTTGTAGGTGCCCCAGTTCTCGAGAAATGCTCATTCTAGAACGGTAAAAAATTATGAGACACCCTAATACGTTGTATGAGTATAGACGGGACCGGTTCAGCAGATAAATACTGATAAACTCAACTGCTCCATGATGACAAGATAGCCTAGTCGCTGATGTCAGCCCTAGAATAATTCTGCATTTGAAGGGCTGGAGATAAGAATCTCTTATCACTCGAAAGAGCTTCATAGGCGCTTTAATGCACAACCGGCGATAAAATTCAGCACCACGCCATTGTTGATCTTTGCCTGCAAAACGTTCTCATACGAATTGCTCATGTAATTTTAAACAAGATTTGACTTAAATATTTAGTGACTGTGTTTTCAGCACATGCGTTCACGGCTTTACTGATACATTTTTTGAAAATTCTTGTCTGATTTCTTTTATTCTCTGCATCATCAGTGTCCTATTTTGGTGCGAACGTTCATTTTAGGTTTGGTGTTAGCCATGCTACTCCGAAAAACCACAATATTCTCTACAATACTATTATCTGCTAGTATCACATTATCTGGAGGTAAGGGGTTAAAGGGGAGAGCGAATAGTATATTTGCAATTTAAGTGGCATTAGTTCGCAAGTTCTGAAATCTGCTGAGCCAGTATTCTTCAAGCAGAGCACTTGTAACCTCCAAAATTCATCATCACCAGTGGCGTAACCCTTCCAGTTGGGGAGCAGAAGTATCATAGTACAAAATATTGGCAATACGAAGATCAAGGCTACAACACTTTCTCAACGTTGATGTCTGCACATTGCATATGAAGCAAAAAATTTAGCTTAATGCGTAGAGTTTGTGCGTAATTTGAGAAAAAAACAATTTTTCGAATCTTGGATATAGATTCCTGGTTTTTTTTTTTATCAAAGAGCGGTTATCTAACCGCAGCGTTTCGTTCGCTAGCCCTAGAAAAAAATTAGCTCCCAAAAAACTTCAACTTTCAGATTTCTTGATTTTGAGTTTGGCCGTGGCAAATACCGAAGCTTCATTAGCCAGCTTCAAATCTATAGAAACACATAGCAAATAGTCTACCATTTGTAACTTTGCATGGAAATGCAAATACAATAAAGTTCTTTGGGCGTCATTCTGCAAAAGAAAAATCCTGCTTACAACCGTAGTTTTTAAATAGAAACCTAGACTTCACTCCACTGCTTTTGAAAAGTGTGACGTTTTTCTGGCATCAAGGGGTGCTTTGCTGGAAACGTGCAGTGCTAGTGGGGTTTGCTTGCAATATTAACTTGATTTCCTGCATTTTCATGCGAGATCTAAGCCCTTCTTACTAGGTAAGGACTACTGCTAGTAAGAAATTCTACAGATTTTTTTGTAGCTAGCAAGGGTATGTATATACTAATTTATTACGACTAACTCAAAATTACGAAATTTGCGATGTTACGATCGTTCGATTATTCCTCCGCTGGACAAAATAAAGTTGTAAATAACAGGTAAAGTTGTTGAATTTCTCAAAATTACGCAAGAACTTTTGCACCAATCACCTCTGCCAAAAAACTTGGTCCGTCAGCAGTGCACAATTTTTTGCAGGGAAAGGAAAGAAGGAAAGTCTCAAGGAAAGAAGTCTGATCTTTGATAACTTTTTGAAAACTTTGGTTGTCTTTCAAAAATCGTGTTGTAAGGCTGACTTCATAGAGTTGCAAAGGAAAATGAATATCGCTCTTCATCTTTGCAGGATACGATGGAAACTTCAGCATAGTGACATCCTTATAAAGTAGCTGAAAATTCCCAGAACAACTGACACCATTTGTGGGGGGATGGTAGAAGGGAGGGATCGAGCTGTTCCTTGTAAAGTTGTGATTTTTGAGAAAAAATACCAAAAAATTACTCTCTCAACAAAATTGATTCTCTAGCATTTTTTCCAAAAAATACTTTTCAAAGAAGGGCTCGATCAGCGCTAATTTTGCTCATTTAGAAAGAGGGGATCAAAAATTTGGGTTACTGGCTATTTTGGGTTTTATGGCACAGTTTTGGAAATTGTTGACGGGCTTGCCTCAAAATTCCAAACCTGAACAGATTTTTTTTCAGTTTTACCCCCGCAATCAGAGCTCATTAGAGGGCGTTTGAGGTGTCTTTAGAAAGTGCATGATTTACAGTTTCTAACGAGATTTTTTGTAGGCAAAAATATCAGACAGGAAGAAATTTTTCAAAAATGATGCGATAGAACTTTTAGACAACCTAATAGAAACAGCAAGCCAAGTACAAACTTTGGCATAGGGTTTCTCCGCAGATAAATCTGTCTAGCAACAAGAAACACAAGTCTGATACAATAAGGCCTATTCGGACTTATCTCACAAGGTTTTGAGGTGGATAATATAGTGGAAAAAAAGACTTATCTGTAGGGCGGACTTAACTGAAGACTGACTACTTGTTTCAAAGAGCGGTCTTAATTGCTAGATCGCAGGTCATAATGAAGTTCCACCTCCTTTGCACGTTTTTTTGGGATGTTTGGTTCTCGTTAAATCAGAACCACTTACCAATGCCATGACGATGAGATGCAATCCAATAATCTTCGACTCTGAGTTGAAGTCAGCTAATTTTAAATGTTGTTTTCAACTTATTGCGGTAGCTTTTCCTACAAAAGAGTTGTCATTTTTTGGGATTCTTGTATGTTATGAGCTGCAAATAGCATACTTTTATTGCAAATCTGAGGAGAGAGGATGGGAGCAGAAGTGGGGCACCTAAAATGCAAGCATGACCAACTCGTAATTATTGTTTTTTGGAAGTGTTAATAGGTTGGCTAAGCTCCTACAAAGGCTGCAGACAAATGTTTATCTTGTGTTTAGTGTCCCTGTAAAGAGTATTTCCATGAGAACCAGAGTGTACACACCACTTTTGAGTAGATTATTGCCCCCATGAAAAAAAAAGACGCAAAGAAGTGACAAACACCACTTTTCTCACTGAGCGCAAATATGGGAATATTTAGCATGAGAACAAAGCTTAGAAATTCAAGGAACTGAGCTTTTGGAAAAATAGCCATATTGGGGCGTGAGAGTCCTTTAATGGTGGTGAAAAATTCTGAATAGTTGAAATGTGCTAATAGAAGCCTTGAACTACCTCTCAGAGAATCATAGATAAAAAGCAACATAAGATTCTTTTGTGGAGATTTGCATCAAGTGCAGGGATAGTGCAGTATAGTAGCCAGAAAAGCCAATTTATCATCGAAAGAATACCGACTTACGCCACAAGCTAGATAAGCTATTTACAATAATTTTTACATGCCCTTTTTGCCACTGATGCTTTGAAACAAAATTTTCAGCTGCAAATACATTCGTCTATGAGATACATGGGAGCGTGCTTGGTGTGCCCGAAACTGAAAGGACCATCGCCGCGGTGGAAACGAAATTTAATGCAGATGTAGGTTGGATTTTATTGGCTTAGCGTTGATTATATTGAAAAATCAACTTCCAGGTTCGTTTCGCACTCAATCGAAATAACTTATTGTTGAATGTACACGAGTTGAAGTAAGTTTTCTTGGTATTTAAAAGATAATTTTGAATGATTTATCATCCATTCTATGACTAGGAGACGCGAGACCGCTTGCTGACATTGTCTTAACAAGTTTGAGTTTGTTGTTCCCTGTTTCCAAAGAGTGAATAAATCTGGACGAGAAATAACAAGTATAAACCTGCTAAGTACACAATTAGGCTTGTTTAGACAATGTGTAGCATTTTCGCGTCTCCTAGTCATAGGGTGAATGATACTTTGACTGGTAATGAAAATTAACACCTTATCATTGGCAATTTTTTTGCAAAAAAAGTCCGTTGGAAATTTATTTATGGCTAGTATTTGTAAGCGTATATAGTCCATTAGATTTCACGGTAACAGTGCACATGCATTGCCGACAACACTAAAACGTACAAAATGGCCATAGAGTGCACAATGAGTAATATCACGTTCCATGGACATTTCTCACGCCTAAGTGTTGTTGCTCACGCAGTAATGCCCAAAGCATATACGGCTCCAGAGTTATATAGTGTCTTAGTGTTTTTTTTTACTCAAAAGAGAAAGGAATTGGTTGAATAATTCAAAAGACTTATATTTTGATAATCATACATAACTCAGAAGCAACTTTGGGACCCACAAAGAAAGTGCTATATTTTACGGCTATCTGACTACATCGATTTCGAACAGAGCAGAGTTGATTTCACTGCTTAAGTCAGTGCCTACAATCGCGTTGGCTTATGTTGCTCCAAAAGGTTAGTATGGAACAATTTCAAGACTGCTTAGAGTGTGTTGTAGGTGCCAGCTATGTTTCAGCGTCGTGCTAGCGCCGTGCCTGACTAATCAATAGCGCGTCCGCGCGTCGGCACGGCGCTGGCACGGCACTATCACGGGGCTGACACATGTACCCTTCTTTTGTCATGCAAAAGTCTTTTTTTCGAACAATTGTTAATGGAACAATATATTCTAGTGTCGCTGCCTGAAAGGAACGTCCAAACACTGGTTTCTGCGATACAATGTGAAGCAAATGGGATACCCTTACCAAATAACACATGCAGTTGCCCGCCTTTCACCTCTGGCAACAAATCTGAAACGGTTACGTAAGTCATCTCATTATTTATGGAATTTTCTCGAGTGCTCAAACCTCAATTTGCAGATGTCAAAATTTTGGTATGTGTGATGGAAATCGATGTATTTGTCCACCAGGCTACTACTCAAAATATTGTGAAAATAGTAAGTTATTACAATAGCTTCGTATAACTTTTCCAAAATCTAATTGTAGTGAGAAACGTTCTTCCTAGGATCATTTGTTTTGCAACATCTGTACACTCTGCGTGAGAAGAGGCTAAGCATAATTTTCCTGACTTTTCAGACTTTCTTCCTCCCAGAAATTTCGTAGTCCATAATTGATAGCAGTAATTGTTTTACACGAAATATGGCTCAGTCCTTTTGAATTCTAGAAATTTTGTTTTGTAAGTTTGACATCTTGGACCCGAAAGTACGAGTTTTACGCAGTAAGTCCAAGACTTGTTTACAGCTTTGTCTTTTATCGCTATACAATCAATACTTTTTTTATCACCATGAAGTACGAGAAATTACCTGTCGTAACCTTCCAGGGAAAATCCTTCAGAATTAATATGAAAAACTGTAAGTGACCCCCAAGCAAATCGAACTCGTGAGATCGTAGGTTGTATGCGCAAGTACTATCCTCTTCAAAATATGAAGTAATTTTTGAGCGAGTTCCCAGCAAAATCAAAGAACTAATCATGGGATAGTCCTGGAATAGTACTGAGGTTTGTCATCACTCAATATGTTGTCAAAAGTCAAAGCAACTTTTGATTGAAGAGCTTGGCGGCTGGAAGGCGGGGCTTTGTAACCTAATTGAGCCCGCTGGCGCCCGCGACGCAGTCTGCGTCTCTGTCGCGCGCGTGCTCTCTGATCATTGTATAGCCGTAATTAGGTCACGAAGCCCCGCCTTCGAGCCGCGAAGCCACTTGAATCAATGAGTACCTGTTTCATTTAGCTAAAAATCCTAAAAAATTGTGACGATGGTACAATAAGTGACTAGAGTGTTATAACTTGGAGGAGAATTTCATGTTCATTTTTTAGGAGCATATCGTCCAGCCATCGAGAATAATCTCGACATATCTAAGCGATCGCTAGTGATTGTGTTTTCCTTGTCCTCATCTATGCAGCAGGATTTTGCGAGTTTTCGCGCCAGTTTGGCCAATATGGTCAATGGAATGGAGGGCTCAAGCAATCACATTACTAGCTTCGTATTCTGGGGATTCGTGCTGACAGGTAATTCCATTGAAGTTTCATCTTGATGTGAACCACTGATAAAACAAGAAGGACATCGATGGGGGGGAGGGGGGAGGGATGAAGGAGAGGAGGAGGAGGGGGCAATTCCGTGAGCGCTGGCGAATTTTGAATGGTCAGGGCTCGACACAGTGTGTAAGTAACCTGGATATCGTTTTGGGACAAAAAGCAAAGGGGTATCGTTTTTGAGGCCAAAAAGACAGAAAAATTGTGAAGTTTTTTCTATTCGATATTTGAGGAAGGTTCTTTACGTTTAGGGTTTAGGGTCAAAGGGGACTTCGCGAAAATCCCCAAAAGTCAAGGGACTTCGTTTGCATTTTCGAAAGCCACCTCATGCCGAGCCCTCTGAATGGTCTAGATGAGTCCTAAAATTGCAAACGAATTTTGTCTACTCCTGAGCAAATCAAATAACCTCCTCAAGTTCCATGAACTTCAAATTAGCTAGAGAAATTTACTCCTTTCTCAAAAATTTCTAGACCTATAAATCTGCTTAAAAATCGAATACCTCTCAAAATTTTAGGCTAACAAGGGATGTGTCAAAAGTCGCAGTGGCCTTTTGGTATGAGATACGTATCATCTGAAGCAGCCTGAAACGCTGATTCCAAAACAGTTTTTCCTAGCTGCAGAACGAGTCTGGCTCCGGAATTATGGGCATTTTAATCACCTAATTTTACATTGTTCAAAGTACTCTGGGATCCTGGAAATCGTTCAAGTGCTTGTTTAAGCATTACGCATAACACTGTGGAAAGAGTAGAATTACACAAAGCATTGCTAAATTGGTTCATCTATGTTTGAGCCCAAAATGTATGGACTTTGGTATTTTGGGCTGCCTTAGTATTGTGAATTTTCGGCAAATCATGTCCAATAACTCTCTACCCAGATTCGTTCTGCAGCTAAGAAAGACTGTTTCGGAATCAGCATTTCAAGCTCTTCTAGATGATACCTATCTCATGTCAAAAGGCCACTGCGACTTCTGACACTTCCCTAGTAAGGCCATAATATCTCTTTGAAAAGATAACGATACTTTTCTCTTGTAAAAATTTCTGCCGTACTCCCCTCCCCCCCTTCATCACGCCCTCTCGAAAAAATTCTGGAGTTCTGCTAGCAGTTACAGAGGACATTTATAGTTTTGACTACCCGAAACATTACACGAACTCTATTAATTTGATAAAATTAGTATTAGGTTTGAGTGTAGATCTCTTTGCAGATTCAAACATCCCGACTTATTATGTCGCTCACGGAACACAGGTCTCTGATTTGGACTCAATATTTGATGTCCTAACGTTTTCCGACGCCGCTCCAAATCAACCATTTCTTTCTGCAGTCATTCAAGCTCAGCAGTTGTAAGCATTTTTAGTACGATGAGAGACGATTTCTCAATGTGGAAATCTGCCGATACGATTAATTTCAGTTATGGAGACGCTCGTGCATTCTCTAATCGTGCATTCTCTAACATTCTTGTTTTCACGGATTCCGGAGCATCTGACGCTACAGTTAATAATAATTTGTTTTCTGCAAATACACCAGAGCAACTTTTGATAACGCAAACAAACACATGGCACAATAAGGTGAGTAGCTGCGAAAGAGTTAGGCTCGAAAGGTTCAAAGATTTTTGATTTTGGGTTTTTTACCGTTTTTGGACCTTCTAATTTTGCTCAATGCAAAATCTTTCGAAGTGCCTTACATCTCACCGGTTCAAAAAGTCGCTTTGCCGGATATAGGTAATGTTGGTAGGAGGCGTGGCGCGAACGTACAGACAGCCAATCGCCGCCAGATGGGTGGAAACACCGCCTGACTCGCTTTCATTCAGAAAATCAGTCCTGCCGCTCGCGCCACAGCCTTCAATCGCTTACACCGGGAGAAGTAAAGAGCATTTTCTGAAAAATTGTGATCGCCGCGTTATCCAAAAGTCAAAATGGCTCGATCAAAAATCAGCAATACTCTGCATCCTACAAAATTGTACCCTAACTCATATATCTCATTTTCCTGCCAACAATGAATAGTTTCAGCTGACGTTTATCCTGACACAAAACCCAAAAAAGCCCATGAGTACATCAGCTAACAGTTTTGACGTCTACAGGCGACTAGCTGTAGCCACACATGGTGATTTACTCGTAATAGACAAAAGTGATGTGTCAAATGTAAGTTACATAGAACCTCTCATTTTGAATTAAATATAACACTTTGTCATAGGTAATGGAAAATGTTCTGAACACCTACCACAAAATGGAAAATCTTGTTGTTCGTTACGGATTTAATTGTAATGATATAAAGATAGACTTAACGGGAGATAACGATTCTACGAAGAAACTCCGAGTTCTTCTCACTGTTGACAAAAATGATCGTGAGTCCCGTTAACTTTACATGGCTAATCTGCAGTCAGCGTAGAAAGTTGCTCATATTCCGGCGCTGTGCCAGCGCCGTTCCAGCGCCGTGTCAGCAGTGCTAGCGCCATGCCAAAGCCCTTAGAACACGCACCACATTGCATTTTCCGCCATAGTGCTAGCACGGCCTGGTACGGCTTTGGCACGGATATTTTTGATGCAGGATTAAATTGACGGTCTTCAGGTAACCCTGCAAGGTTTGACGAGCCATACGTTACCGACATGTATCGTAATCAGCTGAAGATCGCCTCATATGGACAATATTACGCGGTACGTTCTAAGTAGTCATTTCATATCCAGGATATGCGATTACACACAGTGCTCACACTGCGCTCGAATAAGAAGCGCTTATACTTAGTCAAGCCGCGTCCATAGTTGTGCGTGTCGGCACCGTGCAGGCGCCGCTCCAGCGTCGTGCCAGCGCCGTGGTGCCGACAGTGGAATGTCGCTGTCCCTTCCAACTCTGGTCACAGCCTCAGAGGATCACTTCTGTGACAAAGAAATTCAGGATTTTACACGCATTGCGAAGGGATGTGCATTCGCAAGTATGAGGCAGTTGCGTACCGAAGGGAGGGGGGGAGGAGCAGGGGGAGGGCGCCGATAATAGGTCGCGAAATTGGAAGTTACACGATGTAAAAACGTGCAAATGACTTATATATACTTGTGAGAAACAATAGTTTCAAAAATTCAAGAAATCCAAATTGCGAAAATTTCGAAATCCAAACTGGTAAAACTTTTTTTTGGGCGTGGCTGCGGCCGCCCCCTTTACCTAAAATTTCTAGGTTATGAACCCGCAAAATTTTTGAAAAGCATTCCAAAAAAACTTTTCGGAGTCGCTAACAGTCGTTAATATCACGCACTCTCATCCTAAAATGTTCCCCCCCCCCTCCGAACGGAAATCCTGGGTACGCCACTGGTATGAGATTATAAAATCAAATTTAATATACATTTACAGCTACTCCAAATTTTTGAGAAGTCCAAACTGGAAATTTTGGTGCTGCTGCGAAATCACGGTAGCATGTGTGCTGTCAACGTAACTCTGTACAAGAAATCCCATGAAATTGTTTCTTCTATTTTTTCGTATATAAATGATTTCTATAAAAAATGGCTGTTACAGTATACCTATCGTACACAATTCGCGGCAAGCCCCTAGTTTCCAGTGATTATCAGCAAGTTATGAGCAGACAATAATAGAGTTTTCTTGATTTTTCTGGATATGTAAATCAAACACTACGGTGAGGAACACATGAGGCTCCAGAGTTGCCCGTTCAAGCGTCGCTCAGCGTCGTGCTAGCGCCGTGCCGGGACTGCCTGCGAGGTACCTACATCTATCAATGCGCCTACGTTTACGTTGGTTCTGACACGGCGCTAGCACGATGCCGCGGTGCCGGCACACGGGAATTCCGGGCTCAACTCCTCAAAGAAACACTGTACTCCTACTAACAGCATAATGCGCGAATTATTCCACAACAGAAGCGTAGTTCCAATTACCACGCTATTCAACTGGCTGGCGGCTAGAAGGCGCGTGACCTAATTAAGGTCGCGCCGGCCCGCGACGCAGTCTGCGTCTCTGCCGTGCGCGGGCTCTCTGATCATTTTCTAGCCTTACTAGGTCATGAAGCCCCGCCTTCCAGCCGCCAAGGCAGTTGAATCAAAGGGTATGTAAGGGTTTGAAAGAACAGATCTGTCTGAATGCATAGAAGAGTCAACCTAAGGTCGCATCCGAGGTTGCACGTCAAGGGCGTCGTGCCGACACCCATGTGAATGCTGCGTATTTTTCGACTGACGTTGCCGGCGCAATTCCGGCGCGACACTGGAACGACGCTGGCACGCTCAACTTTGGATGCAGTCTAATTCATCTCACAATCAGTCAGTAAACGCTGTTTTTTTTCAGTTCTATGAGATTCCCGCCGCCAACGCAGCTGGAAGCATACGAGTTATTTCGCCAACAGCAGGCCTCACTTGCTCTCTTCGAGTATTTTTGAACACAAACAACGCAGTACTGCTTAGTTACATGAATAATCGTCAGATAGACATCGGAAGCCCAATCATGTATCAAGGTAAGGTTTTACATTGGTGCAAAAATAATGTCCATTTCCGAAAAGTTTCACTTTGACCAGCTATAATTGTTCAATATTCATTTTTTTAATGTAGTCAAGCAGTGAACGTTTTGTAACTTAACGCGTACCTGCTCATACTGCCATGCAGCAAGAAACCGAAAGTTTTCTTCTGAAATCCTCCTCTTTGAGAGATTACAGCTTCCTTCCGATTCTGTTCTTAAGGCTGTTGATAAGCTTATTTATAGCTACAAGCCAGTAGTAGATGAAAAAATCTCCACCAGGAGTGCTAAGAGAAGAAGGATTAAACATTCAAAATTGTTCACTTTTTTGGTCCCATTTGTGGTGGGCCTGAAAGTCCCAAAGCATGAAAATTTGCAATTCTTCATGCACTGAACGGCTAAGTTTTTGCGCAAAAAAGTGTAGGCAAAATTTGCTATTTTTGTGCTTGCAGAAATGATCAAACCTTTTATTGCCTTTCTCAGAAAAATCCTTGGCCCATATAATGCTAGCAGCAAGTATCCATTTTTAGGCGTCGATCTCTCAGTCAAAATGTTCTCGAAAAATATAGTAGCATGCAGTGGGTAAACAATATCTATCTCATGTAGTACTAGCTTTCAAAGAAATTCGTTAATTTGAGCTCGAATGTGGCCAAAAAAAATGAAAGCAATGAAATTTCGATTCAAGTGCAGGTGTGTAGAAAGCTAGCGAAATGCTAACAGATGACCTGATTGTGAAGGCTACTGCAGGACGAAGGCGAAAAACACGTCACTGCGGTATTAGGTGAACGGCGTGAACGCGGCGCGCGCGCGCATCTTCACCGTTGTAAATCCTGCGCCATACGCGCTCTGCGGCTAATATGCCGCGTTCGCGGCCGAAGATACTGTGCCTTCGTCGAGCAGCAGCCTATACCTCTGTTAGAAAGTAATCTTTAATTCATCTGGCTTGGCGACTGGAAGAAGGGGCTTTGTGACCCAATTAATGCCGCTCGCGCCCGCTACGCAGTCTGCGTCTCTCCCGCGCGCGTGCTCTCTGATCATTACCTAGCGTTAATTAGGTCATGAAGCCCCGCCTTCTAGCTGCCAAGCCAGTTAAATCAAAGGGTACATAAAGGAATATTTCAAATGATATGCGAAATCTGCACTGAATACGAAGGTTTGATGGAAAGAGTTGTCCGGAAAAGGGCCCATTGCACGAATATTATTTTTTTGCATTAGCCCTATAGAATCTGATTTGGATTTTGTAGGTATTCCCCAGGTAGCGTCTGGTCTTCCACTGGGTTACTCCGGCTTCGATCTTACGCAGATACAACGGCTGGATCCACGCAGCGGTAATCCACTAGCCTCTGCTGTACGAGGCTTTAAACGTGCTGGAGTGGCTACATACGCTTATGAGTTTGATGATCTCCCCAACTGCACAGCCGGACCTTTTGTGTAAGTCACATCTCACGGGTCTAAGCAAATGTAGTTAAACCGTCCGCGGAGGCGCGATTGCGTACTGCGCGTCACTTCACTTTCCTTGTGCACTCTCGCCGCTTTTTTCTCTGCGCCTCTTCCCGTCATGAACTATTTTTGGTGGACGCAACAGCGTTGCATCACGCGCAAAACGCAGACGATTTATAAGAATGATTTTGTGTCACGAGGATCAGAAAACTTCCGCTTATTTGAATAAAATGTAATCTTCTAGTCGTAGGTAGTCAAATATAAATATGACGAAACGCTTTTTGAGATTCTTGCTGGACTTTGTCAAGCAGTATTAATTTTTATCTCTTTGCAATACACCTTCCTTCCATAGAATACATTTCATGGCTACAGTCCATTTTAACTTCGAAATGCATGGGAGTTTAAGATCACATATTCTTGATTGATTTTCAACCTAAAAAGACTGCACGCAATGCACGGCAAATGACGACACTCTTAACATTCAGTAAAATCTTTTCTAGCGTAACAAAGTAACGTATTCAAGTGAATAATACATATCCAATCAAATCAAAAGAGGCAATTAGAACCACTGGATTTGAGCAGGTTCCTACTTACAAGTCGTAAGTAGCGCGCATGGTGTGCAATACGCATATAAAGTCACAAATGACTCGACCATGCAATAACAGATTACGTACTGGAAATAATAGGTTGATTCATAATTGACACCATTTTTTTTAAATTCATCTTCAAAATGCCGTAATTCTTTTCCCAAATCTTTTTTTTTCAAGAGCAAATCTTTGGCTTCACAAACATACTATTGTTTATCTATAGGTATTACGAGAAAGTTTGTAAAACCAGAAAAAAGGCCTCAAATATTTTTTAAAAACCTCTGCTTTGAGAAAGCATAACTTACTCTCAAAGGTAGCACCGAAGCGCAAACTTTGCTCACTGCGCAGCCAATGTTCAAAAGACCCGTAGCGAAAAACTCGAATTTTAGCGGATTTTTTTTATGAGGAGATAACTAAAGTCATCATTTCTAGGTTTTTTTAAAACACCAAAAAAATGTCCTTTTTGAGAATTCTCAAATTTTTACCTTTGAAAAGCTAAAAAGTCCCACCGTTTTTCTATCACTCAATGTGCTATGTCTAATCCTTGTGCACAAAGCAAAATCGCAGCAATTGGTTCTTGCTATAAAATTTTATACGACATTGAAGAGCCACAATGACCGGTCACGTTTGTGGTTAAATTTCTCGTCTCGGAATCTGTAAAATTTTGCTTTAGAGACAATTTTATAGCAGAAAGCTTCGCAACTGAGCATATTTTTTGAAATCAGCTCGATTTATTCTCACGGAATTAGAGCAAAAAGAATAAAGGAAAGAATTTCAAGTTTTAGTCTCTTATATTTGAAAGCGTGGAACTTGGTATCATACAGAGCACTACGAAAAAGCATACACAAGGAACTAGAAGAAACCCTTTTTCAGATAGCATTGAAAGTTTTAGGGAAGAATCAGATTCTTGGTTAAACCAGCATCTGAGAAAAGAGGTGGCAAAAACGTGCTATTTATGGACCAATCTAATCGGTGCGTGATAAATTCAGGCTTATAATAAGGAGTGACAAAAGATCACAAAAATTCTATGCGAGTATGACAAACACGAGGAATAAAAGAAGGGGGAGTAAAAGAGGGGAGGTGGTTGAGATTTCGCAATACGGTGGTGGGAACCAGCCGGAACTGGTTCGAGGCATTGCGAGAGCTCCAGTAGGCGGAGCTTAACTTTTTTTTTATACCCGCCTTGTGGGCAATAACGCTTTTCCTAGCAGAAGACAATAGTTTTTTTTTGCTTTGGTGAATAGGGAAAATTATTTCTGTAGAATAACTTCGTTTTATCAAAATACCTCTGCTAATGCGCTTATTTTTGTAGAGAAAAAATGAAAAAAACCTTGTAATTTTCGTCTGTAACTGGCCTTCCTGCTCTAATGCCGTGTGCTACCATAATCTGGCACTACCCAATCGAATAATCTAACATTGAGCACTGTGCAGTGTCTCTTCTGAGATTCGGGACAGAAGTTTCTTCAAAGACGAACTTCCCTCGCGATATGTCTCTCACACACTTCCTAAGGATTATGGTAACATACCGTTGTGAGCAAAAGGGTCGTGGTGGAGAATACGTGGGAACTAGACTTTTTTGCAATTTTACAGCATTTCATCATGTAATTAGTAAAATAGCAAAATAATAAACAGATACTAAAATATGGATAGTACCCAGTGGCGTACCCAGGATTTCGGCTCGGGGGAGGGGCGCGACAAAAATTTTTTTTCGATGAAGGTGCGTGGCGTCAGCCACGCACTCCGAAAAATTTTTTGGTATGCTTCCTGAAATTTTCGGGGGCTCAGGACCCCGAAATTTCAAAAAAAGGGCGCGGCGTCAGCCACGCCCCCGAAAAAAATTTTTTTATGAGGCTAAATTGAATTTTCAAAAATTTTTAAAAATTATTTCAATTACTTACAAGTATAAATAAGTCTTTTGCACATTTTTATAACTCATGTAAGTAACTTTCAAAAATTTTGCGACCCATTCTCGGGGGGGGGGCGCGCGCCCCCCCCCCCCCCCCGCCCCCCCCTCGGTACGCCACTGATAGCACCCTATTATCAAGTGTAAAAACCGCACCCAGTTTGCTCTAAAGGCGAACACGCCAAAAGACTGGCTGTTACCATGGAGCGCGTTAAGGGAGAGCAATGTGCGAGAAAGCAACCGCTTGGCGAGACACATGCGCAGCGGCACGCCTGGGTCTGCCCGCGATTAGAGCAAACAGGGTGCTGCTTATACACCTGAAAATAGGGTAAAATATATTTCTGTGTATCACTACTTATTATCGTATTGGCGCATTTTGGACGCTACTTATTTAATGTACCATTTTTTGAAATCAAACTTTGTGTATTCCAGACAACAAGTCCAGTTAACTTCAGGAGATGACTTTATCACACGCGTGCTGCCAGGATACTGTGCGTTGCCTGGTAATTTTTTTTTATTCAACTTTTTTCTGTACGGTATGATCCCTTCGATTTGTAGGTCCACATCTGATGCAAAGTCAAACGTTGAAGTCATCCGCCGCCTCTGTAAAAGGTAGTTCAGGTTCTGGTCTACTCTCAATGCGATTCTGTACTGGAACTCCTACCCCTGTGGCTCCCGTTATTCGCGGAACACATGATTTTTTGGCACGCGCCATACTTGATCCACTTGATCCATTTCGCTATTGATTAAATCGGTGGGCTGACCAATGGGTGGATCAAGTGGATCAGGTGAACATTCGCTACAACACTATTGGTCACTTCACTTACATGACCAATAGCAAAGCGGATGAAGTGGATCAAGCATGTTGCATGCCTTTTTCTCCAAAAAGCGAAACATCACTGGTGAAGACGGGAACCAGAGAAATTATAAGAAGACTACGACCTAGACCTAAATGAACCAATTTTTCTACATTTTTTTCTCAGTATAATTTTCACTACTTTCATATTTTGAAAAAGGAAAAAGTTCTTACAAATGCGTAAATTTTTTGAAGATCTATCCAACAGTGGATGTACGCAGATGAATCTGAATGCTATAGTCGACCCAAAACAACACGAATTTAGACAAGTAAGTTTAACAAAGTCGTCGACATACTTTCAATCGATAAATCATTTTGAACTATCATTTTTAGATAGTTTTTGCCATTGAAAATGGCGCTGCAATGCGTATAGCTGCTTCAAATCTCATTCGAATTATCAATTCGACAATTAGCCAGATCAGACAGGCAACGATTGAAAGACAATTTTCGTTGATTTTATTTGATGACAATAGTAAGTTTTATCCGCTTGCAGTGTAACGTTTTTTTCAACTAGCTTGGCGGCCGGAAGGCGGGGCTTTGTGACCCAATTAATTCCGCTAATGCCTGCGACGCAGTCTGCGTCTCTTCCGCGCGCGTACTCTCTGATCATTATCTAGCCTTGATAGGTCACGAAGCCCCGCCTTCCAGTCGCCAAGCCAGTCAAATGAAAGGGTGGTCTGAAGTTGTCGGTCCTTTTGCACATATATGCTACCGCTACTGTAATCTTGTCTCAGATGTCGAACTTTTGACGAGTACACATGATTCCAATGCATTTGTGAATGATTTTAACGATGCAATGTGGCGAGTGGAGAACAATGGCCTTTCACTACCACAAAGTCGATCTCTGGAAGCCATATTTAAGGTATTTTTGCCATTGATTTCTGCTAAGGAATAGTCTCGGAAGAAGGCGTATGGTTTTTATCGCGAAGTGAGGGCTATCGCGGTTATCGTCGCTAGACGGCATGTCACAGAGGCCAACAACCGCTCGGCGCCGTTTTCGCGTGTGCTTATAAGGCATTCGAAAAATCGTGAATATGGCGCGACCGCGTGCGTGTCGCGCGCGGTCGCGCCGGGAAGCGCGGTTCTTTGGCTTCTATCTCTACTTCAATGGCTTTGCTTGAGTATGATGGTATCTAGAGCGACTGAGCCGAAGGTTGAGGTGATATATTTTTGTATGAGTGTTTTATGCTCCTGCGCGCGCAAAGACCGCAGTCAAATCCGTCGTCACGATTTCATGAATGACCTATACTTTATATGGGCATCCACTTTCGCCTGAGAATGTCTTTACCGTATCCCTTATAACGAATTGCCTTGTTTTTTTTTTCAAACAATTTAGGTCCCACAAATTTCTTTACTCTCGCCAACAATACTGTATCTATTTACCGCGACGCCGCCGTCACCATTCAACAGCTATACCAGGTCCCTTCCACGTGATCTGCAGGTGGGCGAGGGTCTAACCCATTTCTCACTAATAAAAAACATTTAGGTAAATCTCTTCATGATCGGTGACGATAGCCAAATATCTGCAAATGCAGATCTCACATATCACCAGCGTGCTTCTGGTGGAAGAAGCATGCCTATCAGTAATGGTGGAGTGCTTAGGGTAAGCATCTTACAAGAAAAGGATGTTTGGTGAACGTGGCCATCCGCAACAGGATATATATCCCTAAATGCGTCATAAACCGCTGATTACAAATCTGCTTTCGCTATGCTAAGCGATTGTCTGAGGAAATTTATGAGTTTTTTCGCGTGATTTTTGCGCATCAAATCATAGTCGGAATCATTGATATTTGAGTTTTTTAAGGATAAACGCATTTGAGACAGATGCATTTATCCTTAGAATGCTATGCTAAACTTCAAATGTT
>CATQJL010000112.1:29751925-29772677 GCA_958299035.1 Cylicocyclus nassatus
AAGCAGTGGTATCAACGCAGAGTACTGATGTCGAACCTTACATGGATTGAATTGGTGCAAAATCAATGTCCTTTTCACAAGGTTTCAACTTGGCACGCTTCCAATTCTTTCAGTTTTTGAGAACTCAAATTTGGCGCCTGAGTATACATTTCTTTGTAAAATGTCAGAATATAAGGCTAAAAGGCTGCATGAAACGCTGTGAAAAATTGAATGAAGGTAACTTTTCAAATATTTGCGAGATATGTCTCGAAAAGGAAAGTCTGATGGAATTTTTTTTTGAAAGAAGAGCTTAGAAGAACTTTCATTGATTTTGCACCGTATTTTTATGTCTCTTGTGATCATAATAAATTCATCTCTCTTCATAACTCAAATACTCAGTTTTGCTCCTCCCCTTCCCGTCGTCGTCGTTAGTTTTGCACTTATTTTGTGCTTTCATCCAATTATGATAGCTTTATACAAAAAAGAATTGCAATTAGAGGAAGCCTGCAGCTCTGTAACCGGTTGGGTAAGTAGCATGATTGCTTGCAGTGTTATGACACACTCAGCTGGTAAACCTTGTGCTGTTGGGTAAAGTTGAAAGTTTACCCTCAGCGTGCCGCAGCTGTAAATTTCCGAACCTTTCACGACCTTGTTCATGTCTTTTTCATACCAAATAGTCGTTTATGTGAGATATTCGAAGATTCGTGGCCTTGACATTACCGCTTAATTGATCTGGTTTGTAGTTCTGAGTAGCGTAATTTGCAGAGAAAATTCCGAGCTATAGGGGCTAGGCGTTTTGCCTTGGTTTGTTTTCTATCGTTCTTGTTTCCTAAGCCGCTTAGGAGATCCAGTTCAGCCACAGGTTTTTTTCACTTTACTTTTTCCGAGCTGTCTGCTGTCTTGCTTCCGTTTCTCTGAAGGAAATGAGAAATCACGTTAGGCAATTTTATCGTCGTCCACTTCCTACTTTTTTCTTTTGCTTCTGCCAAATCAGCTGTTAGCAGCAAGTGCTTGACTCTTTCGGAGTCAGTCACATTTTAGCCGGTGAATTGGATTTTTGCAAACAACCGGACTTATTCTATTAATCGCTTCCGCCACCGTAAAAAAAGCATCATCCCATATCGAGAAGTGTTTCCAATAGTACAAGCAAAAACGACGATTACTAGTGTATTATTGCGCAACCATCGACGGGGGCCCCGGGGTTCCGGTTTCGAATGAAGCGCCATAGCCGATTTCCGTCCCTCTAATCCACTTATCTTTTTATATTGTACTCTGCCGCTCTAAGCTTGACGACTCGACAATTTCCGACACGAATTTCCCTCCTTTGCTGGGAATTTTCTCCAGAATTTTTCGTTTTTGTGCAGCAAAAACTTTTATGTAGCAAAATAAGCACGGTTATAAAGTGCTCAGTATTTCATTTTTGGGGTGACCATTGCGTTGCTTCATTACCACCTACAGTATGTCACTCAGAAGTCAGCCAGAGCCAGTAGATTCCATACTCTCTTGCATTTTCCACATGTATGTGATAAACTCTGATATCACATATTATCGTCTCTTTTTTTCTGCATAGATCGAGGTAGTGAAGATTATGCGCAATATGCTTCCATGGTGTGTGTTGAGGCATTCACTAATGTGTAAAAGTTGTAAACTTCACTTCAAAACAGACAAAAGTGAAAGAGAGTAAAGAGTAATGATGCAGTAAATTGTATTTCAATTCAAGTCTTTCCAATGTGACTTTCTTGAGAATCATTGTGTCGTCACTGAATCATCACTATAGACTATGCATCGCACGCAAAGACTGGACGCTGCGCAGACGCAGCAGAAATAGAGCGAAAGCGCGTTCAATCTGAGAGGCGCCTACACTGTCCGGAGTGGCGACCTGTCTCTGCGTGTGATGAATCTACTGTAGTAATATAATGGCCTTCAGTTGAGTTCATTTAGGTGTCCGAGTCTTTGAAAGCTATCGGAGTCAATCAACCGAATACCTTACTCACAGCATGTCATCACTACCTATTGCAGAATCCCAAGGTGATTCACTGAAGTTATTTTCATGAAACTTGCTCCCACCTATGCTGATCGCTATTTTGTATTTAGCTCTCAGCATCAAATAAGGCTTTTGTTTTGGAAGCTATCAACAATGTAGTATCGGATACGAAAATTGTCAACGAACTGGATGAACAACTAGTTCTTTTGATCATAAATCTTGCCACGCAGGAAATGACAATGACCAGCAAGGTAAGGTTCTTTCCCACTTCAGTTGCTTTTTTTTTTGCTAGATTCTCTTCTCAAGTAACAACGTGCAGGATGTCGATACAGATTGGGCTGAGGCCGGGAAGGATGTTCTGGTGACCTTGGCAAAAACTCCCCGGTTTGTAACTCATGTCTTAGACGCGGTACTGCAGAAGTTTCCTCCTGGGTTGACTACAAGTCCACACCGGTATGTGGTATTGACTTTGGCCACTATAGCGGAACACAATCGTGAGTCTTGCATTGGTTCGTTTGTTCTTTTATGGGTGACTTCTAGTCGCTTCTTAAGCTTTTGGACTTGTGCCATTCCTTACCGACATCTTATCTCGAACTGTGCCACTACTTAGCCACGTTCGTAACGATGCGTTAAGGTGTGTTTACATATTAAGTTGGCACATAAGACTTGCAACTTGTTCCATAGCTTTTCTGTATTTGCGTTTTTTAACATAATGTAGATTTTATAGTGAGCTACAAATCTGTGCAAACCGTTTTGTTTCTTGTGGCGAGGTGGAAGGATTTTGCGCATTTTACGAAAGCTGGTCAGAAATTTCAGCAGGCTAAAAATAAGAATTATGTCGTTCTCAGCCTGCATCAAACGCATCGAGCCGAAGCTATTCATAGATTGCTACAGTTTTAGCAACCATCTTTGTGCAGTTTCTTCGTAATAGTTTTGATAAACGCTGAGAAAGGCTTTATTTTGGTTTTTGACGTGGTGAACTTTTTGATTTGACCAGCTTTCGCAAATTGAGCAAAATTTCGCCATTTCGCCACCAAAAACAAAACGGGTTGCGCAAGTTCGTAGGCCAGTATCTAGTCTACATCATATAGAAAATGAGAGCGCTACATCCAAAAACAAAAAAGTTATGGAAGAAGCTGCAAAATTTTCGTGCCAACTTATTACTACCTATATCGCACTCAAAAGTTGGCACCTTAAGGTCAGCATGGACACGAGCTATTTGTGCTTTCTGTGAAGCAGTCAGAGAATGCGAAACGGAGCGACCAAAAGAAGCTGTTGAACAAGATCTTGAAGGTGGGATGCTACAAACATCTACTTATTACCTTGTTTATATCTTTCATTAGGGGAGGTATCTTTCTGTTTTTTTACGTGCAGCCAGTTCAAATGTTATGAAGTCGAATTTTGGCTAATGTTTAGCACATTGTGTTGATTCCTTTATAGCTTCACCAAATCATAACAATGAGAGTGACCATGCGTCAGTATTGAGCCGATATACTTACACGGATCAAGCCGAAGCCATCTATGAGGTTGTTTTCAACTGGATGTATAGCAAGGATCCCAAAGTAAGCTCTTGATCATCGAATTCGCTTACCTTCTCAAGCAAAGTGAATGTACGATGATCAAAAGATCGATGTTGCTTTAGACTCGTGCTGAGGCTGGCGAATGTATTGGTGAACTGTGCCTGATGGTTAGACCAGAGAAGGTAGTAGAAGACATCAAAAAACTTGTAAACACAATACTTGGACTGTACAAAAAAGCATATACGGAGCAGCATACTATCACAAAGGTAACGGTTTGTTCGCGCTTTATACCAGCTTACGCATGGTTTTTATTCATTCTAGGCGGTTTGTCGATTCCTTGAAGCCACCTGTGCCAACGAAGCATGTCCGCTTGACCCTTATGTGGAGGATATATTGAATGCACTATTTCCAAATGCATGTCTTGATCCGGATGACACAACAACAACTTTGACTCCTCAGGCTATCAAAAATCACAGCGAAGCTTTCCGATGTTTCCATGTTGCTGGTCAGTGTTCTTACTTTATTCTACATTCTTTTAGTTATCATATATTTTCATCCAGCGTCGCGTTTTGCCGATAAAATTGTGTATTATTTGCTGCATAAGATACAAAGTGTGGTTGATATGCAGAAATTAGGTGCCATAAATATACTACGCCATCTTCTTAATTCGGCAGGTAAGATTAATTTACGTTTCTGAGATCCTTAATTTTGCAGTATCGTAACGATTCATAGGTCAGTATATGGAAGACAAAAAGTCATTGTTGATGATGGGTCTCCGAAAGTTACTTGCTCCGGAAAATGTTACTTCGATAAAGGTTCGTAACTCCGCGTACGTATACATTCTTTGCGAGTGTCTGATGTGAACATCATGAAGGTGAAGCGTGCTATTGTGCAGCTGTGTGTTGCATTATCTGATCATGCCTATGTGGATGCAGAAGGTGGTGATCATGTGATTGCCTTTCTCGTTCGAAATCTAGTCCCACCTACGGAGCAGGAATTACAGGTATGTTGTTAATTCTCGCCTTTCTTTTCATAAACGAATTCTGCATATTTCAGGGTCGCAAAGTTGATGTTGATATAGCAGGCTCTAATCAACTACGAACACAATGCGGTCAAGCTCTAAATACTATTGCGAGCACCTGCATCTGTGCGAATAAGGTAGGGTGGATGCTATTGTTCATTCAGACGACATCTGCAAACATCGATTTCCAGCTACTGTGGCCATATTTATTCGAATTTATCTGCATGGAGCGTTACTTTCCAGTTGTTGGAGACATCTGCAAATGTCTACGAACATTAGTGACAAGAGAAGTTGAGGAAGGAAGAGAACTAGATTTTGAGACTGGATTCGATAACGGTCAGCCTTGATCCGCTATTTAATAACAAGATCCATAAAACAATAAAAATGTGCAAAAATTTAGCTCGAGTTGCTGGTAATCACGCGGTGCTCGCACGTCTTTTCGTTTGTCTATGCAATGCTCCGCTGAACGGTCTTCTTGCGCGACGAGCAAGGTTTGCGAAATCGTCGGGTATCGTTTTGAATACTGAAGTAAATAAATGGGCTCAGAGAAGGCTTTGGTTTGATGCGTGCTCTGAGTTCTTGGTTCAATCCAGCTATGACGGAAGTCTTAGAGCGATGGTCTGAACGGATGGAATCACTGTTAGACGGTAAGCTAAGTCTGTGTGCCCATTACTTCAATGATATAATTTCCTTCTCAGAGGTGTGCAGTGCATCTGTCTCTAGTCCAACTGGAGAGAGTTCGCCGGCAGTGGAATTGCGAGGACGACGGATAGCGAGGTAATTTTCAATTCTCTGCATCACGTAGTGTGATTTTACGATGAAGTACTTTTTCACATATTTGAATCATTCACATCTTTATGAATACCATTTTGGCCATTCTTTAATGTTTCATTTGACATTTCACTTTGAAACGAATCTTTCAGATGGAACGAAGCATGCTTAGAACTGCTTTCTGCTTCCATTGCTGTCGTAGTAGATGGTGAGTGGAGAATGGGTTTGGCCGCGGTTATGGGAAAACAGCTGGATCTGTACAAAGATTATCCCGATGAGAAGGTGAGTCTGAAAGGGGGTGGAGGACATTAGGTCGCCGAATTTGGAAGAGTCCGGCGCGGATTCCCTGCAGGACCGCATGTCCGCGTATGTACAAGGGTGCTTATTTGTCGCAAATGACCGCGGGGACTGCCCTCTTTCGGCGACCTAATGTCCTCCACCCTCTGAAAGGAGCTTTTTGCCATTATTTTTTTTCATTTGTGTGCTCATGGCGTTCCATAAAAGACACGTCGAGAAGTTAGTAATGCAGCGGAAAACAAGAAATGTAAACGAAATCAAACATCATCGTGTCAGTCCGAGTCTAATCCTACTCAGACTAATGTATGATGAAGTGGCTTGCATTGAATGTGTTGTTAGGGTAATAAATATTCTAAAGTAGACACTGAAACTTGTAACTCCGTGGAGACGGGAGCCATACCCCCTCGTTGCCAGCGAATTGATCATCTTTTACATTTCAGGCTTTCTTGCTGCGATGCATAGGTACAACACTATCAAAAATAGCACTGAAATCGTTTGTAGTAGATCATCTCATGCTGATGTTCAAGTAAGCCTTTTGTACGAATTGTATTTGGAAACGGACACTGGCGATTCAGGTCTGCTCAACATCATGTACCTACCGAAAGGCAGGGATGCGCCAGAGGAGTTGGTGCATGCGCAGCATCTCATACCGAGCTTGTTTTAGTAGAGCTGGAAAACGTGTCAAAGTGGGAGCATGCAAAGAGAAGCAGTGGATTTTTCGGTTTCATCAAGGTATCTGGTGCTTTTTATCTTCTCTGTTCAACCCTGCTTATTTTAGGAAGCGATGCCAATCCGACAGTACACAGACACTGAAATGGTTTTGCTACGAGCGACTCTTATGCTCAGCTATGGCTATGTGGTGCAAGCTTGTCCCCTTGACACCATCACGCAGCGACTTCAGCAAACAATCATCGCTTTTCTGCGGCACTATTTTGCCAACTCCAAGGTTATTGTCAAGTCAGCTAGAATTTCTGCTTTTTTCGATCCTGGCTTTTCAGCAGGAAACGGTTGTACGTGAAGCTTTGCTTGAAACTATGCGACTGATAGCCATTGCCGTACACCCTTCAAGACTGCCGGGAGAATATCGCTTTGAAGCTAGAAATGAGCTCATTGGATACATCAAGGTGAGTCTGCATGGAACGCATTATCGGAATGAGTTGAAGGGGGAGGCCAAGAACGATCTATATGGGTTATGAAAGTATGTGAGTAACTTGTTTTTCTTGCAACGTTAATTATTGATTATTTTGTATTTTTATGTAAATTATGATGTCAGGTTTGTTGAACACGCAAGAATTTGAAGATATCTGGATCATTCTTTTTGAGAACATGGGTACGCTGTGCCCCTTGGTCTTCAGTGACTCCCCCCCGCCTCCTCTCTTCCGAGGAAATTCGGATTTTCCATTAGTGATTATGCCTATTTGATTTAGGACTACGTTCAAAGTGAAACTCCCGAGATGCTATCAAGTTCATTGCGACTGCTGGCGGCCAAAGCTGCAGCTGCGCTTGTGTATGTGTACATTTGTGGTACGTTTGCAGCTTCCATCAAATTTCAATTTGCAGCCGATTAGACCCACCCCTATCCGACGATGAAACATGGGAGCTGGGTGTGGTGCTGACGCAATATATCCTACCCATGTGCCGAGAGAAAAGTGGGCTGAAAACGGTGAGTAGCAGATGATTACAGTCTGATGTACATCTAACTCTCTCGCTGCCGACCAGGGGATGCGCAGTGAAGTGTAGTTTTGGTTTCTTACCCCACCAGCTATCCGCCATTACGCACACCTTAACTGTCACGCCTATGATTACTGCTATCGCAGCAGAATCAAAGCTTTGCTTGTTCACCTTCACTGCCCTCTCATTTTAGTTGGCCTATGATTTGTTCGACTACGCGTCAACGTCGATCTCCTCATTTACGTCGTCAAGTAACCGTGTTGGCATGAAAAAGGTATGCTTCCTGGCTTTTATTGCTTATTGTGGGGTTGCACGCTAACTTTAGAGTGGAAATGAGTGCATCTCATCTTTTGTTTGCTCTTTTTCTTCAATGTTTCTATTTGTTAGAGACCTGAAGAAAGTTTGCGTTTTTTGATTCATCAATAATCATAACGACTTAGTGGCTCATAGAGGTTTATCTAGATGTCCTCTCATAACCTGTTTCTTCTTTGTGGTAAAAATTGGTGCAGTTTTCATTGTATCGCTGAACGAAGCTGATGTCCCATATCCTAGTTTTGTTGTTCTCCGGAGTCTGCGCGGGAAATTGTACAGCATTCTAGGGAACACGACATTGTAGAATTTTCGCTGTGCTTATTTTGGGAAGGTAGCAGTGTTTGTTTGTAGATTATTCTATGACAGTAGCCTTAGATGATCTTGGTGTACAAGATTTCGCTGTATTTCTTTTACAGGGCAAACTATCTCACTACATCGAATTATATTACTCGTGACAGGCATAGTCACTAGTTGTCATCCTTGATCACTTGCAAAACTCTTGCCTTTTACTTAGTTTTTCTTTTACTTGCGGAGCTTTGTCAAAGCACACTATGCCTGTAATACTTTCCTTGTTATAAGTGTTGCAAATTCGCTTTTCTCAGGCTTCGCTATGTTTCGCATTGTGAAATTTTTTTGCGTACTCCGAATGTCTAGATCGATGATGACGAATCTGCAACAATTATGGATGCAACTGTGGCACAATATGGTAATGCGTTGGAAGCAATGATAGAGATGCGGCCAAATGTCGGGACCGTAACGCTTCTCTTGAAGGTGATTTTGATATGAAATATGATACAGTGATCAAAATGTTCTTACCTCTAGATGCTGCAACCCTATTACGGCAAGTTGGCTGAACATGAACGTAGCAGGTCTATAGATGCGACCGTGCAAGTGCTTCGAGTTTACCTTGATAAAGCTGAGGATATAACCATTGGGGTATAATTTACATTTTTGTAGTAGTGTTCGTTCTCTCATCCGTATTTGCACTTAGGTGGCTAGCTACTTTGGACCACTGTCGTCATTGTTGGCTCGGCTTTCTCCTCGTTTAGTGGATTCGTTGGCTCTCGTTCGCCATCAGGCGCTTGCAGCTATACACTTTGCATTCCGCCTCGCAAATGCTTTTAAGGTAGTCGGTAATTTCGATGAACTTTCGCTTGTTTACTGGTAAAGCGTGTGGTTCCTCGCCTGTGAAGTTCTGTTTAGGGGCATGGCACTCATACAGACTCTAGTCTCTTCCAAATCGACGAGTTTAGCAAAGAATACCTGGGCAATGAAGGCCGGTTAGACACCCATGACGCAAAGAAGGCTATTCGGAAGATGGCAGAGGTAAGTTACTTTGGGTTAGCTACAATACCAAGTGCTCATTTGTTCAGGTAATTGAGTCACGACTCCCACAGTGCCAGATACAGACGTACCTATCGGCACTTTTCGAGATGCTAACAGATCGTCAAAGCCAGGTAATGCAATTTAATAGTTGTATTTATTTTCAATCTTCATCATTTACACATAACCCGTGAGATCCATCTAAATAAAGACATGTGGAAGCCCTAAGAAAGTTGTACAGTCTGTCCGAATCGAGTTCGGACAGACTGTACAACAGGCCGGACCGTAACCGTAGATCGCTAGGCATTTGCACTGCATATGCGCCCTGTGGGAGGCGAAGAGAGAGCATGCAAGCTAGCTGTAGACGTATGGACTTCCGTCATGCCATTTTGGCTTGATTGGGAATGGGACAGATTGCACACATGCGCTCTACTTCTTTTCACTGGTCCTTGTTACATAGAATTTATGTTATGAGAAGAACTCAGCAATTCAGGTATCTTCGGCAGCGGCTCAACTCCTCACTCATTCATTGACATGTCGTGGAGATACGCTACTCAATGAGGTTTTACCACCTTTTTTCCTCACCTTTTTGTATAATTTAGAAATTTTTATAATTACAGGCTGACACTCTGGTTACCACTATACTTGCCAGATTACCCGAGGTCCATTCGTGTGTGCAAACATATACGGATCTGCTGACAGCTTTGGTCGCCTTTGCTGCTCATCAACAAACAGTAGTGTGCGATGTCATGCTAAGGCAACCACTGCCATACTCAGTGTAAGATTGCGATCAGCACCTTATCATGTTTTCTAACAAATATCCCATCTCAGACAGCTGCTGGATGCATGGGAATGTGTTTCGCGAGAGCGTTCACTGTTTACACCCATTCTGGATTACCTTTTGGAACTGTTGACAGGCGCATTGGAACAGCCGCACGACATAATGGATACTGGAGGAGGAAGCTCGGTGAAGATCGTACATGTGGAGCCTTGTCAATATACGGCTGGCATTACCGAAGTCATCAAGGTCGGTTTCTTATGCAACTTTGCCGTTCCCGATGTGGGCTCTCCTTGGCTTCTGCGAACGTATTTTTCGCATAAAAGCTTCATAAAGATCTGCGTTGGAATCGTTCAGAGCAAGTTTCTCGGACTAGGTTCCTGCGCTCTTGAAATTCCTCTGAATTGTTTCGCATTATCTTCTTTCGCATTCTCAAGAGCGGCTCCTTTTTTTACCTTTCTGTAACTCAGTCCCTTGTTACCGCGCTGTGAGAGCAAGTGAATATACTCCATTCAGCTCTGTCTGGTGCTTATGGCGCAAACTTGGCCGTGGGACTATCATTTCCGCATTGCTACCATTTATTTCCATTCATTTCTACTAATAAGTAGGAAAAAGTTTCGCCCTTTTTCAGACCACTGAACCAGACTGGTCTTTGAATGACAGAGTCCCAACTTTACTTGCTGCATTGTTTCACATGATCTGCAGCGTCTCTGACACGCAGTTTCCTGTCGTGGTTAAGGAGAACAAGGATGGTAAGGTATCTAAATTTTCGAGAACTTCTGACTGAGCGATCATTTCAGGAACTAAACAACCTTTGATTATTACGCCGGAGCTGAGAAGATCCGCTGAAAAGCCGGCTGGTTTGGCTGTCGCAGCACTGAAAATCTTGTTTTCCAAGTAAGCGACAGGTTCAATTGCTCATTTCCTGAAGTGCTAGTTCTTTTTTCAGAACCCATACACCGGAGGTGATTGAGGATATGAATCAAGCCCGAGGATGGACTGAGTGTCTCGATCGTGATATGTTCATTGACGCTGTGAGTTTTGCATTTATTTATCACTCTTGCTTATTTCCGTTGAGTCCCAGATAACTGTGCTAGTGCGGTCACTGGTTGAGCATCGCCCTGATTGGATAGGTGCGTTGGCCAGTGCAGTAATGGATAAAGCAGACAGTGAACGTGAACCCATTCGACTTGCCGCTGTCATAGTAGCGTCAGCTTTGATACGAAAGTGCGTATTGATGGTAACTTGAGATTGTAGAAGGACTTGTATGTTTTTTCTTCAGGTGTCCAGATTCTAATGGAGACTTCAATGAGAAATTGTTGATTGATTGTGTGCGGCTGTTGGAGAACTCTTTGAGCGATCAAAGCCTGCGGATTCGCAAGGTGTGCCCTTACTCTTTCTATAGAAGTGCTCATTACAGATTTTTGAATCACAAGATAAAGTATACGCTTTTACTTTCACACTATGAGTAAGGTTTCATAAAGTCAATTACGAACATAATTGGCATTGCGGAAAGGCGCGCAGTCGGTAGTTTTTTATTGGCTCAGAGGGGGAAATATACACTTTTTTGCATTTCGTTCTTGAATGATCTTATACCTATCTTGAACCTAAAATTTAGCCAACTACGAATGGTACCTTCTATAGGAGTGGCTGTTCCCAGGCAGCTCGTTATTGTCTTGCTCAGTTTGCCTTCCCCATGTTTTTGCGATTGATACCGCTGCTGTTGAGATTGCCTGAAAAAACTATAAATTACTCAATCTTATATGCTCACATTTTCAGCTTTGTGTTCGTGGATTGGGTGAATTGTCAGAATGTTCCTCTAGTGCTGTTGCTGATAGATTTGCAAGCATGGCTGTGGAAGCTGCTATGGGAGGATTAGACGACTTGGGAGACAGACACGACATGGTTCCTGAAATTTTTAGTTTTTGTTGTATTATGTTGCTGGACATATTTCCGGCACTTTTAGAATGGCATTTGATATGATTTTCTATATTTTAGGTGGCAATGGAGTCGATACTATCGCTGAATAAGCTTGTTTCTAAAACAAACGATTCGCAGCTACATTCTATACTTCGACCAGTACTGCTGAAAATTCGACCTTGTTTTGAAAAGGTAATTTTTTTGTTTTTACTGCAGATGCTCGTGACATGGAAATTTTTTAGGAGTCTGCGGCATTGCGGGCAGCATCTTTCAGTCTCTTTGGTGAATTGGGCGCGAGAGTTGGAAGCGACGAGGAGTTTATGGGTCACCTACATGCCAATATAGTGGCTATCTTACTCCACCTCAATGACGAAAACGAGGACGTCCGGAAAGTTCGTTTCTAGTGCAATTATCCAATCACTTTAGAGTAAGTCAAAAAGATCTGCGTATTTAGGCCTGCAGTATGACTCTCAATCGAATCCATCCTTTGCTTGGAGTGGGCACATTTTCATCTATAGTCGAACGTGAGATGAAGGGAGGACGCCAGCCTTATAGTTATCCAGCGGTTCAACGCGATCTTGCTAGTGTTTTGGTCCGTTTTCTTCTAGCTTTCTTGCTTTGTCAAGATGTTCTCGTCAAATCTCAAACGTTTAGGCATTATCGTTTCCCGATCGTGTAAATCAGTATGCGCTAACGTGCAGTAATTACTACAAAAGCTCGAATGCGCGTATTCGAGCAAATGCTGCACTTCTGACCGGCCATATGTTGGGAGTGCTTACCCCACAACTCCGGGCTACCATTAGCAAGGACCTCATCTTTTCTAGTACGTTTAAAATATTTTGTTTTTTTCTCCTTGTGGAGATTTTTATAAAACTCTTCCAAGCTCACTGAAACATGATTTACTGAATTTTTTTACTTGTTGTAACATTTCTCTAGGTTTAGCCATGTGTCTTCTTCTATTCCACGCTTGCAAATACCACGACTTCCCAGTCTATAGCTTTGATATTTAACTGTTGCGTTTAGGTCTTGTTCTGCTTCTGAAAGATCCAGAAGATGTAAGCGTGCGACTTGCAGCAGCGAAAGCAGTCGGCAGTCTACATCATTTTTCATAGGAGTAGAGTTGCTCTTCTGAGACATTGTTCATGTGCAAATGGCGATTGCTCAGTTGGACCTCTATCGATCTTTGAGAGAAGCATATCATTGTTCTCTAGAGTTTCTTACACATGTTGAGATTAGAGTATTATGTTAATGACCCCGTATAGTCGATTTTGTTAGGGTATCGGAATGCGTCAGATTTCTATTGGCTTACAAGTTTGCACACTTTCAGTTTGCATATTTTTCGTAGCATTCATGGCGTTTTGCACTTAGATAGTATACTTGGTATTTTGTGCATATTTTTTTTTTCAAATCGCTTATTATTCTATCGCTAAAATGGACCTTCACATTATCGTATGTTTCATTATCTTTATGCACTTTTTTTGGAGAGAATACGTAGATTGCGCAGTTCCATAAATGCACGTGTTTCTAGTTTGTAATTCTCACAGATTCGCTTTAACTTTTCAAAGCCCGTGAGTGCCAGCTTGTGATTACATTTTTGCAATCCCGAGATCAATATTGTGCTCTTCAGCTTGTTTTTGTTGTGCTCTCTAACCTGTTATCATCCCCTTTTCCCTTTCTTGGTAAGCTGACCTCTGTGATTACTGACGCAAGCATGGTGGAAGATGTAATGTTGACAGGTCATCTTTGCTCCTTTTTTCTTTTTCAATCTGTTTGTACATTTTCTCGTTCTCATAACGCATTCACTGAGATAGGTTGTTCTATTTGCCTTCCTTTTTCGAACTTCTTGTCGTATTCTGTGATCATGGCACATTTGCCAGCATGGTGAACACAATTGGTTCATTGTTAGTATTTCTGGGTATTATTAACATTTGTAAATGAAATTGCTACTTGCGATTTTTCCACATTGTATGTGAAGGGATTCAAGTCCCTTTCAGCACTGTATGTGTAGTGCTGACTGTTCCAGGAAGGAGGAAGGGGGCAACAATTTTTTAGAGGGGCGTGGCATAGGCTAGGTACCAAGGTTTTCTCCGAAAAATCTGTCAGACAAGCGTCAGTGGAAGTCGTTCTATTTTTACTCTTGAGATGATAGAGGATGTCTCCACTTTTGAGCTTGATAAACTTTTTTCACTGAGTGGAAAAGTAAGAAAATAATTGGAACCAGCTGAGATTTGATATGTTAGATGAAGAAACTATCTCATATAATAAAGGGATTAGGTCGTTTCTAAAATTGATCACTGAAACCCGGAATTTCAAATGGTGAAGATTGAAATAACCTATTAGGGTGTCTCATAATTTTTTACCTTTTTTACTGCAACCGCCGTATTTTCGTACCTTTCCTTCATCTGGTGTGGCTTAAATCATTCAACAAGGCAAAGCAAGCTCTACAAGATGGCTATCAAAAGTCTGCTCAAATCATATCCCATGTGAAGTTTTGAGCTGAAATCTAAAAGCAGTCGAAAACGAATTTTTCTGTCAAAAATCGTATCTCCGCTCCAAAGTACCTAAAAAATTCCCCATTCATTCCAGCATATGCTTGACACATCGCACATTCGACTGCACACTTTCCTAATTTTTCCATGGCTAGAAATAAAGAAAAAAAAATGAATGAGGCAAAATGGCAAACTCCGCCCCTAGACGTCCTGAGCTCCTCCCACGCATGTGATCATATAGCTCATACATATAGAAGTACGACTTCGGATTTTTTGTAGGTGCCCCAGTTCTCGAGAAATGCTGGTGTTTAGGGTAAAAACGGTAAAAAATTATGAGACAGCCTAATAAAATCGAAGCATTCCTAAAGCTCGTGGATGGAAGTGGTAGCCAATGGACATCAGGAATTTCAAAGGATGCTTGCGAGACATCAGAATCAGAATTTGGAAGGTACGCTTGCTGTTTTGGACAGCAGAAGAAGTAGATCCATAGGAGGTTTCCGAGAGTCAAACATTTGATAAGGTCTGCCACTCCTCTGCTCAGTAAACAACGACATTTCGAGTCCCAGAAATCCTAAGTGTAAATTATGTGATGCGGCAAGGTTGTGCTTTAAAAGAATAAAATTTGATTTATCAGAAGTCATTGACCGATCCGAGAACATCGCGGAAGCCGCGTTCTGCGAGAAAATCGGATTTTAAATTTCAGCGATGCATAGTTCTCAAAGGCAGCGTCCAGGCAAGTCTAAACATATGGGGATCTCACGTGGATAGTAATTTTGGGGCCCTGACTAAGGCACTGCCTAACCGGCAGCGCAAGTAGTGCTCTAAGGCCTCGAACAAAGTTCACGCGATTTGATCGTTGCGATTTAGCCGCGATTCAATCGCTGCGATATCCATTCTTCATTTTACGTTCAAAAAATTCGAGCTGGAAAAGTATCACAACCGAAATGCAAGCTAATTGGCATGCAATGAACTCGTAACAGTTGTCTTGTAGCGATTGCATCGCGACGATCAAATCGCGTGAACTCTGTCCGAGGCCTGATAGGTTGAGATATTTCGTTCGAAAATGGACCCCAGGATCGTATTATCCTAAAATCTTACAGATAAGTCCGCTTTTTTGACAAGAAAAATCGATGAAAATGCGCTTTTGCACCGCCAAAAACCTTGCAGATAAGTCCTTCCATCAGATAAGTCCGCCTACAGATAAGTCCGGACTTATCTGACAGGATTTCAGGGTAAAAGAAAGCGGATATTTGAAGGCGGACTTATCTGAAGGGACTTAATCGAGTCAAAAAATCTGACGGCGGACTTATCTGTAGACTGACTTATCTGATGGGAGGACTTGTCTGTGAGATTTTAGCTACGCATAGATTCATGATGCGTCGAATCAGTTTCGCGTGGGGGGAACGATACTACCGGCTCCACCATTTATTTATATTGTTATTTTATATTTACGTCTTACGTCGTTTACCGATTCTGATGCCATGATGTCTCCTTCTAGTGTTTCTATCAATTTTTACTCAACGCTTCACACAACTCCTAATTTTTCGCAGTAAGGAAATCTTTACTTATTAGATCAGGCGGAACAGGATTCAAGAGCTCGTACGAACGTCATCGTTGACTAAATTTTCGACCAAGTGGAAGGTATTGATATGTTGAACATAGCAAACTATAGCAAGGGTATTGTCTTTCAAAACTTTCAACTAGCACACCACCTGTCTCTATTGTTCAGATGAAGATTTGGATGATTTGGTGGAAACCAATTCTCGCTGACGATAGTGGAGTCGTTAGAATTGTTTATTGAGACGAACCCGGTGTTGAACCGGAGGGAGCAACCTATAAAACAATCGGGGGGCTCCTATATAGCTAGCAAGGCGGAGCTGACCGTGCAGAATCAGACTGTCCAGGAAATATATGGAGGAATGAGGATGCCGCGGCTCGGGCGGCCCCTAGAAGATAGGTGCCACTCACTGGTGAGTGATTCGACACTTAAATATAAGCGGTTGGTGAATGTAGCCTGTGGGGAATACGTAAGCTATTAGGATTGTAGAATTGTTGAGGTTGATGATACATAAATCATCAACACTCCGGGCGAGCAAGGAGGAGGCGAAAGACGAAATATCAATAAGCTGACATGCAACAATGACTCTATAAAGTTACCGAGACGATCTAAATGTAGAAGTGGGCGTGAGTACAATTTACAAGATTAGGAGTTAGCAAGGTTGATGATACATAAATCATCAACACTCAGGGCGAGCAAGGATAAAGTGTGTGATAAACAGAAACATGGCCAATGCATATGCGAAAGGTAGACCTAGTAAGAACACGAGGTGTTCTACTGCTTGACCGTTCTGTGATGTAGCTTCCGTCCACGTCTTTTCCTCCTCATCGAAATTGTTCCCGTGCATTTTGAATCATCAGAATCGCTAGCAATGATTGTCTCCTTGACAGCCGACGCTCTCGTTATTAAATGTGCGCGATTCTTGAGTTTCGGCATGTCCATCATCTTTTTCTTAGTTTGTGTCGTCGGTTGAAGTGTTGTAGCAAGAGTTCTATTCGCACTCCTCGTGTTGGAGGTGGAAATGGAAGAGCCTGATATGCAGCGAACTTCGGCCAGCCAGCGTTGTCTGTCTGCCTTAGCTTCGCGGTAGCAGCTGTCCGGCTTTTCCTCTTTTTCGGAAACAACTTCGTTGTCTTTTGAGATTTTATTTCAGCATGCGTTCGGAAGATTCTCCTGTTGACTGCACGTGTACTTCTTTCGTTGAAATTGGTGCCCGTTTTCTTTGTCGTTAGCCATTTGTTGTGTTGTTGAGGGTGAGGGGCAGATTTGGAATGTTTCTGCATCGTTGATATACAACCAAAGGTTCGACGAGCTCTGTGCTCACGTTGGTACGGCTTGTACCGGATATGACATATCCAAAGATGGTTGGGGTTAACATGAGCCCTGAGGGAAGCTTGAGCACTGTTTCGGTGTGAACAGTGACGAAGTTAAGAAGATCTTGTCCAATAAGGAGATCGGGTGAGACGCTGTTATGGGTGAGCGTATCTTGAGCTATCGTCAAGTTTCTGGTGGAAATGAAGCGGACATCTGCATCTGTGAGATGTGCTGTATGTAGGTTGGCAGTCAACTTCTCTTTCGTGTGCACTGATATCTTCTTCAGCTTCTTTGCGTGTGAAGGTTTTTCAAAGTAATTTGTACTTCGCTGGAACTGAATGTCTCTTTCAATTCTAATTCCTGATGCGGTGAATGACGTCGTTTGAGTGACTGGCAGCTTAAGCTCTTTACTGAGTTTTGACTTGATGAAGCTTGCTGGGCGCCAGAGTCAATCAGTATTGTTATAGGTTGATAATCCCAATCTGCCTCGTTGAATATCATTGCTGAAGCCGTTTGAAGTACACCTTGGCACATGAGTGGCAGTTGGCTTGAGCTGTATATAGACTTCTTGTCCATTTAGCTGAGTTTGTGCAACGTGTACTTCACTTGCTTCGCGATTATCGAAGTTGGTTCTTTGCAGTATCTTGGAGACTTGCAAATGATGATTGTAGCTAGTAGGAAATTGAGACTGCTTGAGATATCTTTTCTCCTCTTCCCATTTCGGACCGTCATGACTTGTGTCCTGATGTTGCTTGTTTGAAGGGTACTCGAAATGAGTGTCTCCATCGTTGACGCAGTCGTTTCCCGCAGAGGGATGATGTCGTCGATCGTGTCTAGGATCCTAGAAACATCGAATTGATCTCCACTTGCGGCTTCCTTCTGTATGACGGTTGCGCAGATGTCTTCAGGAAATTTGGACAGAATCATTCTGCGCCAAATTCTGTCTGCGCTCATCTTCATTCCAGTTTGTTTCAAGTGGATGATCCGTGAATTAATTGCTTCAAACGTTTCTCGGCAACTTTCGGGACTGTAATTTGCTCATTGAAGTCGTTCGATTTCGTTGATGAGTATGTCTGCCATGTTGGCAGAGCGATCGGAGTGCTTCTTTAGAATGTTGACGGCTGTCTGATACTTGTCTCCGACAACAGGGATGCAGTTCAAAGCAGCAGCTGCTTTTCCTTTGAGCGCTTGCTTTAGAAAAAGGAATTTGTCGCCATCCGATAAGTCTTCGTCGCAGTGAATACGTGAATCGAACACTGTCCAAAAACTGCTGAACTCTCTGAAGTGCCAGAGAATGTAGGAACCTCTAGGAGCGGATTCCGGATCCTGATCTGGCGTTCACTTCGTTCCGTTGTTGAGCCTCTTTCTATCTCGCTCTCTGGCTGACTCGGAATACTAGGAGCAGGCGTATGCAAAAGTGTCATTTGCTCCCTCAGTTCATGTTGTCTGAACTGTATTCTGTTTTGCCATTGAACTGCTATCACTTCCAGGTCGAGTGCTTCCAGCTCCAAATGCTTGCTAAGTTCAACCATCAGCTTCTCTCGTTCCTTTTCTTCACTGCGTGCACTGATGTACTCAATGGCAGCGTTGAGCTGTGTTTCTTGCAAATTCACAGCGTTTTGCAAAGAATTGAGGAGATTTATTAGTACTCCTGCCTTTTCTTTGATATATTCTTCACATTCCGCTTTTGTGGTTGGAAATGTGAAGGGAACGTCTACGTCCACTTCGGACTCGCAGGATTTTACGAGCTTGCAAGCGTTGTTGATTTTGTGTTTGAAGAGTTGAAGAGCGGCCATTTTTGCTATGCCGACTTCTTTTCTTCTCTTCCTTTGGAAGCTGGTTGCTTCGAAGGTACAAGTTAGCGAGGTTTCGTTAACTTGTAGACGTATCTTCTGGTGATCCGTCGAGTAGAGGCAGCTGTGGTGCTGATCTCTGAGTTGCAAGCGTGCCGGGGTGGCTTGAACACTGTGCTGACTGGTAAGGTGGCTTGGACCTTGACCAGATAAGGATTGGGTTTCAATCCTCTTAGTCAAGAGTTCTTGGTCGAACTCTGACTTTTTTGGCAAAATGAGCGCTTGTGACTTAAGTTACCTTCCTTTCAAATCTCAATGTACTGATCTCCCGTCCTTGGATAGGATTTGCGAGAGATCAATGAGATTGACTGGAAATTTGCACCCACAAAATTTTGTTCCGCTCTCTGGATCACTTACGAAAAGGATTCACAGAAAGTTTCACGGTCTTATGTGGTTATGTGCTGCACTCACAAAATTTGTTCCACTCTCTGGATCGCTTACGGAAAGGATACACAGAAAGTTTCACGTATTAATGTGATTATGTGCTCCACTTGACTACTCTTTCACTTTCTGGATCACTTACGAAAAGGATGCACAGAAAGTTTCCAAATTGTCTGTGGTTGTGTGGTAACATTGATTCTTTCCCACTCTCTGGTTCGCTTACGAAAAGGATGCACAGAGAGTTTTCAAGAACAGTTCACACGACCGACTGATTTCTCCTACACCTCTCTGGATCATTTACGAAAAGGATGCACAGAGATTTTCAGATAGTCAGTGGTATTCCTTCCAATTTCTCTTACACCTCTTTGGATCGCTTACGAAAAGGATACACGAAGATTTTCAGATAGTCGGTTGGTTCTTCTTCCTGCCACGCGGGTCTTGTGGCCTCGATTCTTCCGGTGCAGATGGAATACGAGGTGGTTTCACTGGTCGATGCACCAATTTGGTGGGAACCAAATGTCGTAGGCGATAGTAGTGTCGATAATAGATTTATCCACAGACGAACCCCGGTGTTGAACCGGGGGAGCAACCTATAATACAATCGGGGGCTCTTATATAGGTAGTAAGGCGGAGCTGACCCGTGCAGAATCAGACGGTCCAGGAATATGCAAGAAAGAGGATGCCGCGGCTTGGCGCGGCCCCTGGAAGATAGGTGCCACTCACTGGTGAGTGATTCGGCACTTAAATATAAGCGGTTGGGGAATGTAGCCTGTGGGGAATACCCGTAAGCTATTAGGATTGTAGAATTGTTGAGGTTGATGATACATAAATCATCAACAGATGAGGAGGAAGAGGGCGTTAGCTAGGAGCTTCCAGTCGACCGAAGTTCTGAAGGATCTGCATTAACGAAGTGCAGAAGTTGCTTACTTGGAAGAAACTTACTAGTGTAAGTTATAGCATTTTGCTCAGGGACATTCAAACGTTTCGATTTTGATATCATTACTTGCGCGTAGTATGTCGAATGTGCTTGCATCTACACGTTCATCAACGTTTTTGCTATGATAGACACTTCAGATAAGGATTATGATGTTATTATTCCTCTAAATTGCTTCCGAACATCTCATCAAACTGATATCCTGGGACGGAATATGCGCGATGTTGTCAGCTCGGGTGGGACGCGCCTGTTGGTTCCCATTATTACACAAGAGATGTATCGTGGTGTCTTTAGTTCACTCTAGTACACGCGACCTGCCTTGCAAGAAGGTGAGGAGGATGACAGCCCTCAGCGAATTCATTGACGAACGGCTGATACGTAGGGCAAACGCGGCGTGCACCATAATGATGATCATGACATGTCATAAGATGCCAAAGTAGGTACTGTTTGTACGAACCACTCATTAGGTTTAACATCTCATGAAGTATTTCAGGTTTGCATAAAGGACGTTATCGAGCGATCTTTCAGTCTTTGCACGCACTACCTAAGGAGTGTTGTCTTTCCCGTTTCGGATCCTATGTATAGGCCCGGTGAAAAACTTCAAGGTGCTACGTAAATTTCATGAAACAGGCATTATTGGATGAGAG
>CATQJL010000112.1:29772700-29811288 GCA_958299035.1 Cylicocyclus nassatus
ATGTTCCGAGGAACGAAACAAGAAGTTTGGGCGATACATAAAGCTTAGCATAACTGAAACAGTGCACATCAATTGAAAAAAAACGTTCATAACACAACTCAAGTGAATGCTTAGCAGATAGCGAAAGTAGATTTGAAAACGGCATTTAGACGCATCTAGTGGTATTTTTCCCACTACAAATGGCCACCGTCACCAAGTATCCTTCCCTTGTTAGCATATCTTGCGCAATCCGCTAGGACGTTTTGTGAGAGCGTTGAGTGTACAACAATTCAGCAAACATTAGGGACATCGTCTGAGAAAATTTTACACTTTTTTGGCAATAGGTCCTCTACGTGAGCTGAATCCAAACATTGTTCGGTGTTCGTACAGTGACCGCCAAAAAGTTGCGGAAGCCGCCTTCCATTTTTCATCGCTCATTTTCGGATGGAAAACAAAGATGAAAAAATGATAGGATTGCATGAGATGATAGAGCTCTTCAAGAGCTACAACCCACACATTGCGCTTTCTGGGAAACTTGTATTTTAAAAATTTTAGAAATCTTCTTCTAAGAAAGTCCGAATATGGCCGCGTCACAATGTCGCGGACATTAATTCTTCGAACGCGAAAAATTTCTTTTAGGTCTTTTCTTAGAGCAAAACAGAAGTGTTCCGAACAAGTAAGCATACTATATCATAGAGCTCATCGAATGAAATAATCAGGTAGTGGTTATTCCCAAAAACCCAAATTTGAATTTTATTTTGTTTTTTTTCAAAAAACAACTTCTAATTACCGTTTTCAAGCCAAATTCTTCATATGGAAACCTATTTAAGACATCCCATCAGAGCTGTTCGTATAAAATTGTGTTCTTTGCCATCCTCTACGCATTGGACGTATGCTGCTGATTTCTTTGCTGAAAATGGCTCTTAGCAGTGTGCGCACATGATTCCATCTGCACCGCACCACTGAATTGAACCGCTTTGCAGGCTTGTAGCTCGGCCAGCAGTCACTCTACGAGCCTGCAAATAGGCACATTCAAAAGAGCGTGACTTCCTGGACACGACTGTTTGCAAATGAGTTGAGTTTAGGAAGACCCGGAAATGTTACGGATGGGATAAGAAAAGCGCAGCCTCGAAGGTGATTGGAGTGAAAGCTTTTATCAACATCAGAACAGTGTTAGAGCTTCGAAATGGATCTATTACAAGAAAATTAACAGTTGTGAACTTCCAAGATGGAACTGGTAGCGAAAGGAGCTCTGTTCAACTTTAGCTGAAAAATCCTTACCCTACAACTGAAGCTGCGCTTTTCACCCCATCCGTAAAATCTTCGAGACTTCACAAACTCAACTGCTTTGCATACCGTCGTGTCGAGGAAGTCACGCTCTTTCGAATGAGCCTACTTGCAGGCTCGTAGATTGACGGCTGGCCGAGATACAGGCCTGCGAATCGGTGCAAGTCAGTGGTGAGATGTAGATGGGGTCATGTGCACGCACTGTCAAGAGCCATTTTCAGCAAAGAAACTCACCAGCACACGTCCGATGCGTAGAGGACGGCAAAGAGCATCTATTATATCTGAACAGGGTAATTAGGAGTTATTCTCTGAAAAAAAAAGCAAAATAAATTCAAGTTTGATTTTTTTTGGAAGTAACTACTACTACCTGATTATTGTCCCCGATGAGCTCTATAATTTAGTGTGCTTATCTTCAGGAAAACTTCTGTTTTTGCTCCAAACAGAGACCTAAAGGAAAATTTTCGCGTTTTGAAAATTATTGTCCGCGCGGCCATTTTCGGACTTTTTTTAGTAAAGGATTTTTAAAGTTTTTAGAATACATATTTTTTAGAAAGCGCAGCGTGTCTATTGTAGCTCTTGAAGAGCTCTATCATCTCATTCAATCCAATCATTTTTTCATCTTTGTTTTCCATTCGAAAACGAGCGATGAAAGAAGGACGGCGGCTTGTCCGCCACTTTTTGGCCTTATTGTATGGAAAATTGCTTTTTTCACCTCAGGAAAAATGCGTAGTGGATATGTTTTGTTTTTCTTCAAGGAGATCGATTGGCTAGGGGGGCTTCAACCATTCACGGCCGACATGGGCGAAATTTACCAGACACTATGCACTAGCTAATCGCAGTTTAGAGAACTAAGTGTTAAACAGGCCCATTCTCGCTTTTCCACTGCAAAGCTTTTGGACTCCTTGCAAGCTGTATAGCACAGTTTCGAACTCTTTGCATCTGAATGTTCAGCGGATGACGAATACAAAATGGGTTTAGAGGCTACTGCATGACCAAGGCGCAGAAGCGGTATAAGATGGGCGGTCACGAAAGCGACGCGCACCTACCTTCACCGTTGTAGATTCTGCGCTATGCGCTCTGCGGCTAATAAAGCCGCGCTCGCGCCGAAAGATATTGCGCCTTTGTTATGTGGCAGCCTAAACCTGATAAATCTGTAACCTCTCTATTCAGATGTCTTCTTTGCTTGTTTCGTCAGTCACTGAAAATGCCCTCATATATGATGGCGCAGTCCAAGTAAGTTCGAATTTCGAAATTTCGCCACACGATATGGCTACTATTCAGGATTGCTCAACGTCTGCTGCATTTATCTTCAATGTTGAGGAAGAGGCCACAACCTTAGTATTGAATATTGTGGGTGAAGATGTTCCTAATATGGTACTTCTTAGCGATCCCAACAGTAAGTTTTTTTCCAAACAAGTGAACCAGTAATCAAAGGTGCTACATTTGTATCAGGGCTCGGCACGAGGTGTCTAGATGAAAATGCAAGAAACGAAATCCTCCTTCACTTTTGCGAATTTTTACGAAGTCCCCTTTGACCCTAGACCATAATCCTTAAAAATCTCCAAAAAACGAAACGTCGATTAAAAAAGAAAAAACGTCGCAATTTTTGTGTCTTTTCGGCCACAAAAACCAAACCTTGTTGTCCCAAAAACGAAATCCAGTTTGCTTGTAAGCCACCTGTGCCGAGCCCTGATTTGCATTTGCACGCTTCGGGACCGCACCGCACTTCCCCGCTTTCTAATGTTTTTTAATTGGTGTTACGAAACTTTAATTTGATTGGATTTGCTCTTAGACTGAGAGAAAGAACGATGTTGTTAGGAGATTCGAGATAACCAAAAATCTAACCAACGGAGTTCCTTTGACTTGTTGTCGGCAAAATTCTACCTATACCATCAATTTCAATATTCTTTAGGAAATCGGATTAATGTTCCTGATTACACATCATTTATGGATCAAAACACCATAACTCTGTCAATAGGTGAGTTATCCTTCTGCAAAAAAAATCTTCTAAGCAAAGTTTCTGGACAAAATGAAAATTTGGGGTCTGTCTGCGCTATAGTTTTCCGTGCCAGCGCCGTGCAACCGCTTTGCCGCCGTGCTAACGTCACACCGGAGCGTCGATTTATCAATACAGGGCGCGATATGAGTTCCGATACAGCGCTAGTACAGCGCCAAACACCTAGCACAGTGCCGGCAAAGGGCAACTTGAACCTGTCCGTGTGCTGTTTATCGAAGGTTAAAAGCAGTGGCTCGGAAAAATCGCGAGTGGGGGCTTTGCACAACTACATGGCCTCCTGGACCAGCTGAGTCAGGTACTATGCTTAAAAGTCATAAAAAGTGTTTGTTTTTTGACGTTTTCCGACCTTGAAGATTGCTGGAGAGGCGGGGCGAGGGATTACCGTCAAATGTATCGTATTGATTGCCTGGACTGACCAGCCAATTGGTGCCAAAATAGGTGAAGTTACAGTATCCTGCAGCCACTTGCTGGTTATTGCGGGAATCCCTCGCTCCGCCTCTCCAGCATCTGCAAGGCCGGTAAACTCCAAAAAAAAAACACACTTTTTTGACATTTCAAGCACAGTACCTGACTCAGCTGGTCCGGAAGGCCATGTAGTTGTGAAAAGTCCCCCGTCGCTATTTTGCTGAGTCACTGCCTTTAACGTAGCGGGAGAAAATTTTGTGATATAAATCACGAAAACCTCAGAAATTTTAAATTCTATTTGCTTGACGGTTCCGAAATTTCTCTTCTTTAATGGACGGCATCACGTATACAAGCCATTACCAACAGTTACCTTTGTCTATTTTGCAACTTTGTTTGTTAGTCGAGAATATGCAACAAATATAGAAAGCTTTTAGCATCGAAATTCTGCATGCTTACCTCTGTCAAAAATTTTCGGACAACTGACCGGAACTTCCGTAGAACGTTTGAGGAAGTTCGATGAGTCACCTGCGGAAGTTTCGTAAAGTGATGCGGAAATTCTCAAATGAGGTGCTGCGGAATTCGACGTATGCGAACCACAACAGTAAAAGAGAACACCTAAGCGAGATTCGAACTTTACTCTGCTATCTGAGAGATTCACTTACTATCCTCAGCACTACGGATGACGTGATCGACAATCCATTCTGATTGTTTGCGAGTCAAATCCTAAAAGACAACACATTCCAAAATTTGCTGAAGTTCTGGCATGACAGAGTGCTGCAGAACCGCTGGCATTTTTCGGAAGTTCCGCAGAGCCTGGTAGCGAAAGTTTAAAGTTTTAACGTTTCCACTTTGGCAGCAGTGAACAAAATTCTGCGGGACCGCTGCAAATTTTGCTTGTCCTGTGGAAGTTTCGATGAATTGTCTGAGTTAGAACATTCTGTGCATTCTTAGCAAGAAAAAAATTCGAGTACAGAAGTTACTTATTGTTAGAAGTAATGTCGGGAAAAGCGACTAATTCCTTGTGACGTCTTTTTTCCAAAACTCTTTTGACAAATTAAAATTTTAAGGTTTGAATAAAACACAGTACCGTGCAACACCATGGTCATTATCAGTGAGAACGACCAGCGGACCATGTTTTGTGCAGGTATGCCTTTTATAGGTAACATCTATCGCCCAGCGTCAAGGTTTCCTATCCTTTACCATTCCTTGAGAAAGGGTAACGAAATTCTTTAAAAACGATCAGATGAGTAGTATTAGGTAGTATCATAGTATTAGGTCGTAACATAAGTTTTGTTATACTTTCTTCGTTATGTCCTAAAAAATTCTAGGAACTTCCAAAGTTTGATATATGCCACATATAAGGATCGGACAAAGAGCTATCCATTGGTATTATATTTACCCTTACGGATAAGGGTTACAATACATGTAAACGCCATTCTGTGGACTCTATTTTTTATTTTCTTCCAAAAATTTTCTCCCTCTCATTTCTAATGTTCTCAGAGTTTTTATAGATTTACAGAAGTATCGGTACTAATATAAAAACAGTTCGGAAGTCTAGGTTATTCAGTAACGGAGTTGGAAGTTTGCCAAAAAAACCTGAAAAATTTCAAAAGCTTACAAATTGAAATTCTTATGTACGGCATGCTTACATCGAAGAGCTAAAGATTCCATGTAATCTGAAAATGAGAAAATGTCTTTTCAGGAAGTTATAAAGCCTTTTTCGCTCAAGTGCAACAAAATAATCTATTGAAAGCATGATGATTATACATAGAAAAATCACTGGGCGGTATGGAGGGGAGGGGGGGGGTGCTGAAGACATGGGAACGCAAAGCCTTTGAGAGGACTCTGAAAATTTTCCTAGGTCTCGTCAAAGTAAATTTTTGGATTGATGTGATCAAGAATTCTAAAAGTTTTATATAATGACTCCCCCCCCCTTTCCAGAATATTTGTGTTGCTCTCATCCTTATAAAATTATTTTTAAAGGTGCGAGCTGTATCTCCACTTACGGTAATCCCAGGATTCACCTCCATCATGTCCAATGATTATCCAGCTGAATCACCGTTTTCTACAAGAGGCAAGCAGTAACATATTTTTTGCAAGTTTCTATCCCAACCGTTTATTCCAGGAAGCGACCACCATGCTTATACAGTACTACGTGTTCCAAACAATTCCTATACTGTAGACCAAATCAGCATCGGACCAGGTGATGTCGCAAATCCATGGACGGACGCGACATCGTTGCAGTCCGTTCAAGCGCTTCCGAGAGACACTGCATCCTGTTCCTATCAGTACATCTCTGAAAAAAATGTTGAGGTAGGTCTCGTCTAGCAATATATGCGGCAAGCTGTACAAAATTTCAGATGCCGACTTCTAATCTAGTTAGAATGGAGGTTTCCGGGCATACTTCAACGAGTGCATGGTATCAAAGGACCTTTTACTTCGAGCAAATCAATGTATTTGGTGAATATTCATAATCTATTCTTTAAACTTTTATAGGCGATTTATCGCGCACACAGACTGGACGCCGTTGCGTGCGATTAAGATAGTTCGTGCATGGGAGAGACGACAGACGGCAAGAGGGGTGAAAGAGCGGTCGTCTCGATCAGCGAGACGCCAACAGCATCCATAGTGACGTCCTGTCTTTGCATGCGTTGAATTGCCTATATACAAAAATAGAAAACCTGAAAAGCGTCCCCTTACGTCATTCAACAGGCATTTAGCATTCACTTCGCCATTAGCCCAGTAATACGACAAACTTTGATGACGTCTACTCATTTAGCTGATAATTTAATGAGTGTGGGCACTTTTGCACCCTTACAGTATCTGCTGTGGCTTGTAGCTGCCCTAGATAATTTTATTGCGGCGCTTTTTGCATAAAAAATTCCCTACAAATTTGGTTTTCATTCGTAGCCCACCTCAGTATTCGTGCATCTCATATGTTGGGATACGGTAGCAGTGTAAAAAGGCCGATCTGCTTCGTTTGTTAGATAAGTTCACTTAGTTGTGTAGTTCTGTACTATCGAGCCTGGTAGTTGAGAATTCAACAATACATAATTTTCTGCAGTTTTTGAGCTGAAATACTGAAATCTTACTTTTGTCAAAGCCGACTAAACTTCTACATTCTTTGACTTCGATGGGATAACAGACTGCCTATCGGACCGTTGAGTGGGCTAGAGAAGTCAGATGACCTCATGAGAGCTTTTCAGTCCAACTACCGTATCCCAGTAAAACTATGGGTAAAATCGATTTTTACTGTATCTTACAGTTTAGTCATAACGTTGAGCCACAATGCACCTCGAGCTTGTTCTGATTCAAAAAAAAATTATATTTAGAGATAAAGAAAGCCATACACTCATTGGGGTTCAAAAATATGTTTGCATGAAATTCTAGTGAAAAATTATGTTGTAATGCTGTAGCCATGAAATTCTAGTGAAAAATTATGTTGTAATGCTGTAGCTTCGAAGCAATCCAGAATTTGTGACAAATAAAAGTCCCATTGAGTATGCATCTCTTCTTGAGAATTTAAAATAATAAAATCAGCTCTAATTACAGCGAGTGTCTGCAATCACGGACAAGCCAACATGTATGGAGAATGTGTTTGTGCTGATGGTTACTCGGGCCAATTCTGTGATCTACCTCCTTGCCGAAATGGTGCCACGAGATCGATGACTGTTTGTCTTTGCGCTACAGGATACTACGGACAATTATGCGAAAATAGTAATTTTTGACAATGTTTGAATTTGAGAGGCAATTTACGAAAAAAAATTCTAGGAATTGGAGGGTTTGAACCTATCACAACAACGACGACTACACCGATAACTATTACAATACCTTTGCAACCAACTCCTGGATCCAGCGCAGCATTAAATGTTTTCGTAGTTTTTTTCATTGTTTTAGGAAAACTATTATTATAATTGGGAACTGTTTGCTGTTGAATGGATCATTTATCGACTACTTTTTTACGTTGAAAAAGTCGTTTGTAACTTTTCCTGTTTTGTTCTTTTTAAATGAGTGTATTGCCAAAAATTTATTGTTCTATTTCCCTTAATTTTCTGTCAATCACTAACTAATCGATTTCGTCATGGATTTCATAGAAGAATGTATTTGCAGCTAAAAAAGCTTATCATCAACACTATCAATAAAAAGGGAAAGGTGTACTGTGAAAGAAACTATAGATCACTCATAAAATCGTGACGATGGATTTGGTTGCGGTCTTTGCGCCCACAGGAGCAGAAACGCTTATACAAAAAAAGCATCATGTCTAAATGCTATCCTATGTAAGCAGAGGAATCATTCTAGTAAAGAAATGCGGTTGCAGGGAGGGCGTGCGTGTCGCGCGCGGTCGCGCCATCGTCACGGTTCTTCGAATCTTATATATAAAGCTGAATGTCTGTTTGTATGTATGTCTGTCTGTCTGTCTGTCTGTATGTCTGTACGTATGTTCCGAATAGAAAATTCCATTTCTGAACCGATCCGGACCAAACTTGGTACACATACACTACGGGCTCCGGCGGGTGTCATAGGCTACTTTTCGTCATCGATCGATATCGATTTTATCGATTTTTATCGATTTTTTTGCTGAGTTCACCTACGGGGCTGGGAGTTGGCACAGGGGGGTAATCGAGCATGGGGATTCCGAATACAATATTGGTTTTCAGGATTATCGATTACTTTTATCGATTTTATCGATTTTTTTGCAAAGTTTGAGCTAGGGGGCTGGGAGTTGGCACAGGGGGGTAATCGAGCATGGGGATTCCGAATACAATATTGGTTTTCAGGGTTATCGATTACTTTTATCGATTTTATCGATTTTTTTGCAAAGTTTGAGCTACGGGGCTGGGAGTTCGCACAGGGGGATAATCGAGCATGGGGATTCCGAATACAATATTGGTTTTCGGGATTATCGATTACTATTATCGATTTTATCGATTTTTTGCAAAGTTTGAGGTAGGGGGCTGGGAGTTGGCACAGGGGGGTAATCGAGCATGCTGATCACCCCTCGATCAGCGAGACGCCAACAGCATCCATAGTGACGTCCTGTCTTTGCATGCGTTGAATTGCCTATATACAAAAATAGAAAACCTGAAAAGCGTCCCCTTACGTCATTCAACAGGCATTTAGCATTCACTTCGCCATTAGCCCAGTAATACGACAAACTTTGATGACGTCTACTCATTTAGCTGATAATTTAATGAGTGTGGGCACTTTTGCACCCTTACAGTATCTGCTGTGGCTTGTAGCTGCCCTAGATAATTTTATTGCGGCGCTTTTTGCATAAAAAATTCCCTACAAATTTGGTTTTCATTCGTAGCCCACCTCAGTATTCGTGCATCTCATATGTTGGGATACGGTAGCAGTGTAAAAAGGCCGATCTGCTTCGTTTGTTAGATAAGTTCACTTAGTTGTGTAGTTCTGTACTATCGAGCCTGGTAGTTGAGAATTCAACAATACATAATTTTCTGCAGTTTTTGAGCTGAAATACTGAAATCTTACTTTTGTCAAAGCCGACTAAACTTCTACATTCTTTGACTTCGATGGGATAACAGACTGCCTATCGGACCGTTGAGTGGGCTAGAGAAGTCAGATGACCTCATGAGAGCTTTTCAGTCCAACTACCGTATCCCAGTAAAACTATGGGTAAAATCGATTTTTACTGTATCTTACAGTTTAGTCATAACGTTGAGCCACAATGCACCTCGAGCTTGTTCTGATTCAAAAAAAAATTATATTTAGAGATAAAGAAAGCCATACACTCATTGGGGTTCAAAAATATGTTTGCATGAAATTCTAGTGAAAAATTATGTTGTAATGCTGTAGCCATGAAATTCTAGTGAAAAATTATGTTGTAATGCTGTAGCTTCGAAGCAATCCAGAATTTGTGACAAATAAAAGTCCCATTGAGTATGCATCTCTTCTTGAGAATTTAAAATAATAAAATCAGCTCTAATTACAGCGAGTGTCTGCAATCACGGACAAGCCAACATGTATGGAGAATGTGTTTGTGCTGATGGTTACTCGGGCCAATTCTGTGATCTACCTCCTTGCCGAAATGGTGCCACGAGATCGATGACTGTTTGTCTTTGCGCTACAGGATACTACGGACAATTATGCGAAAATAGTAATTTTTGACAATGTTTGAATTTGAGAGGCAATTTACGAAAAAAAATTCTAGGAATTGGAGGGTTTGAACCTATCACAACAACGACGACTACACCGATAACTATTACAATACCTTTGCAACCAACTCCTGGATCCAGCGCAGCATTAAATGTTTTCGTAGTTTTTTTCATTGTTTTAGGAAAACTATTATTATAATTGGGAACTGTTTGCTGTTGAATGGATCATTTATCGACTACTTTTTTACGTTGAAAAAGTCGTTTGTAACTTTTCCTGTTTTGTTCTTTTTAAATGAGTGTATTGCCAAAAATTTATTGTTCTATTTCCCTTAATTTTCTGTCAATCACTAACTAATCGATTTCGTCATGGATTTCATAGAAGAATGTATTTGCAGCTAAAAAAGCTTATCATCAACACTATCAATAAAAAGGGAAAGGTGTACTGTGAAAGAAACTATAGATCACTCATAAAATCGTGACGATGGATTTGGTTGCGGTCTTTGCGCCCACAGGAGCAGAAACGCTTATACAAAAAAAGCATCATGTCTAAATGCTATCCTATGTAAGCAGAGGAATCATTCTAGTAAAGAAATGCGGTTGCAGGGAGGGCGTGCGTGTCGCGCGCGGTCGCGCCATCGTCACGGTTCTTCGAATCTTATATATAAAGCTGAATGTCTGTTTGTATGTATGTCTGTCTGTCTGTCTGTCTGTATGTCTGTACGTATGTTCCGAATAGAAAATTCCATTTCTGAACCGATCCGGACCAAACTTGGTACACATACACTACGGGCTCCGGCGGGTGTCATAGGCTACTTTTCGTCATCGATCGATATCGATTTTATCGATTTTTATCGATTTTTTTGCTGAGTTCACCTACGGGGCTGGGAGTTGGCACAGGGGGGTAATCGAGCATGGGGATTCCGAATACAATATTGGTTTTCAGGATTATCGATTACTTTTATCGATTTTATCGATTTTTTTGCAAAGTTTGAGCTAGGGGGCTGGGAGTTGGCACAGGGGGGTAATCGAGCATGGGGATTCCGAATACAATATTGGTTTTCAGGGTTATCGATTACTTTTATCGATTTTATCGATTTTTTTGCAAAGTTTGAGCTACGGGGCTGGGAGTTCGCACAGGGGGATAATCGAGCATGGGGATTCCGAATACAATATTGGTTTTCGGGATTATCGATTACTATTATCGATTTTATCGATTTTTTGCAAAGTTTGAGGTAGGGGGCTGGGAGTTGGCACAGGGGGGTAATCGAGCATGCTGATCACCCCCAAGGGGGGTGATCAGCATGCTCGATTACACTCCTGTGCCAAATTCCAGCCCCCTAGCTCAAATTTTCAAAAAATCGATAAAATCGAAAAAGTAATGGACGATCCTGAAAACTAATATTGTGTTCGTAATCTGCATGCTCGATTACCCCCCTGTGCAAACTCCCAGCCCCGCAGGTCAAACTTTACAAAAAAATCGATAAAATCGATAAAAGTAATGGACGATCCTGAAAACTAATATTGTGTTCGTAATCAGCATGCTCGATTACTTCCCTGTGCAAACTCCCAGCCCCGCAGGTCAAACTTTACAAAAAAAAATCGATAAAATCGATAAAAGTAATGGACGATCCTGAAAACTAATGTTGTATTCGGAATCCCCATGCTCACTTCCCCCCCTGTGCCAACTCCTAGCCCTGTAGGTGAACTCTGCAAAAAAATCGATAAAAATCGGTAAAATCGACATCGATCGATAACGAAAAGTGGACTGTGACACGCGCCGGGGCCCGAAGTGTATGTGTGCCAAGTTTGGTCCGGATCGGTTCAGAAATGGAATTTTCTATTCGGAACATACGTACACACATACATACAGACAGACAAACAGACATTCAGCTTTATATATAAGATGCACTGCGCGGGGCTGTTGCCGTTATAGACCTGATTATTTTGCATAGCAGTTTTTATTACAAGTATGATTATAGCAATCGATACAGCGAATGGCTAAATAATAAAACGCTTTGAATTAAACTTGTTGCAAATTATCGAAGCAGACTGATGACATCGAGTGAGCAAGACGATTTCTGAGCGACGAAATTCTAAGAAGTGCTTCTATAGGAAAGTGTTGCTAAAAATATGAAGATCTGAAGTTCAGTTACTGCTCTTGCATAGTAAAAAGCTTTCGCAGTCCTTTAAGCACAGTATTTTACAAGGTGCGCCAAAATTACTGGCGCGCGTTTCTTTGAGTACCAAAAAGGTACTAGACTGGCTTGAAGACGGATCAAGTATTCATTCATTTTCCCAACCATCATTATCGTGATGCAATAGTCAAATCAAAATTTGACTGTTTTACCTTTCGAAAAAAAATCTCAATTCCTCTCGCCATGAAGTGTACTCTATACGCAAGCGTGACTTTAAGAATTTACATAACATCTTTTTGATAACCTTTCCTCTTGCTCTGTAACTGCGCACGAAGTAGAGCAAGCTTCTCTAATAGCTAAGGGAAGTTTGAAAATTACTTCGAAAGGGATTTTTGATTTTTTCGAAAAAATGCTTGAGAGGCAGCATACCGAAAATTGGTGTAGTTTTGGCCTTCACGACTGTGCCTTAGGGTCTGATAATGCCTCCTCTAAAAACATTCTAACTAATCGATTATGATAGATACTCTTCTACATGTCTCATAAATAGAGAACTGTTTTTCACCTGGAAAGTTTTGCATGTCCGGAGCCTCAATAATCGATTTTGAACACAAGGTCAGTGCTGTACGCAGGTAATATTTTTCGCAAACACATTCTCCTAATTCAAGAAGGAACAAATTTTGCAAATGCAACTAGGCCTATGTGATAGTGCAAAATGTGCTCTACAGACCAGTTCGGAAGGGTCCAGAAAGGCTTTGAGTTCATTCAGTTACAGAGCAAATTATAAAGGTATAAAAATCCCATTTTCGCTTTTCTTGATGCTGCTCTGATTCTTTTACTTCTCACGTTCTTGAAAAGAGTTCTTTTCTAGTCCGTAAGACGCATTTTGTAGAGACTGATTAGTGCCTTTTATGACACAAGTTTCTTGTATTTCTCAGTGGTTTCTTCTAGCACCATTTTTTAGAGTTTGTTTTGACCCACCCCGTAAAGCTATCTGGCTTCGACCTAGTGTGATTAAAAATTAACTGTTCAGTAAGAGCTTTTCCAAGAGTTATGTGAAAGAGAGCTGGAAACTGTCTTATTGGGTAAATTGAGGTTTTAGGTTGTTAGTTAATCAGTGCAGGTTTCTTAAATTTCGACTTTGAATCACTATAACTTTTTGCACAAAAAGTCTTTCCATTTGCAATAAAAACCATTGCAATTAGCAAATCCTTGACAATTCAGTATGCACTATTGTGTTGGTGCAGCTCCACCGAAAAAAACCTTATAGACCAAACTTTCCCAGTTCTCTTAGAAAACCTCACTTTAAGGAACCAAAATCTACTTTGAATATATTATAGTAATATAGTGCGAAATTCACTCATTATGTAGCCTATAATCGGCTCTGCTGAGCTGGATTTTAACGAAGAAAAATTTCCGCTAACAGTTTCAAAAAATTTGAAAGTACTCATTTTTATCGATTTCTTTGACGAAGCAAAAATACATGTTTTTTTTTGTTTTTGAGTTTTCACGAAGACAGCTCCGATTTTTCTGGTTGTACGGTACTAAGTCTATTCTTCCTTTATAAAAAAACTCTCCAATCGCTTTGCGCTCAAGATTTTTGAGCAGAACAGGAGACGGCAGCGACTGTTTGAATTTGCTTCGAAATTTCTTAAATCAGAAAGCCTTAGGCGTCATGACTCAATATGCATTTTGCAGTTAACTCGGAAACACTGTACACCTGTGCCATTTCATGAAATATCGAAATTCTTCACATCGGAGCATTTCAGTCATATTTTGAAATCTTGGCTTCGAACTCATGATTTCAGTCCAGCAAAAGTTTCATGATCAACCGAAAAACCAAACTATCGAATACATCATGAGGATGGAAACTGTAGGGGAAATATAATTCTGACTATTTCTGTACCATCATTGTGCTCAGATCAAATGGGTATTTTTCACGGGTACTTCGAAAACGAAATCGGAATACTCTAAATTCTTTGGGTCCTCTCAAGCTGAGCAGCACCTATACGAAGATCTGCCAAGTGCACATGTACCTGCGCCCAAACCTGGGTGCAACCGTATCCAATCAAATTTGGCAGTCATAATAGAGAAAAAGGTAAAAATGCGACTTATTTTCAGTGATGTACGGATTTCTGATTTATACATTTTCGGGAAGCATTTTTTGCTTAGATTGATATGTGCAAAGTATGTAGTCTAGGATGACTGGATCTGCTAAAATTTTTGAGAAATTATCGCTGACATCGGCACTTTTTCGCCAATCATCAGAGAGTTCTTATCTCCGAATCATGTGTTTTAAAATGAAATTCCTCAATGTCGGGCAATAGTTAATCACCGACCGATCGTCTGCATTACGGTCTTGATAAAATGGCACCAGACTGACAATGAAGCAATGCGCAGCTTAGGGTGCCTTCATACCGCGCCGGCAGCCGCCCTAGCCGTCTTTGAGCACTATTCCAGTATCCGGATCCCAATAACGAAACCACAAATCTTGCTCAAACTTGTTTAGTGCGGTTATCCGGCAAATTCATTACAAACAGCATAATCCTTTAACTTTTTGGAAAGGCTTTGAAATACCAGGGTAGTGCGCAAAAGCGGCTACGGGCGGCTAGCAGTGGCTGCCGGCGCGGTATGAAGGCATCCTTAGTTCAAGCGCATTTATCTTAGAAATCGCAAGAAAAGCCCTTGTACTCAATCAATAACAAAGTCATTTGACACAAGTAAATAGCTTTGAAAGTTATGAAACCTTGAATTCGGCACTTTTTTGCGAGTTAAGTCGTTCTTGAGGGGTTAAATCAGCCTGCATCATAGCTGATATTTTGAGGTTGTTAAAGAAACACCGCAATGCTCGTTGCTATGGATTTTCAAAACAAATTTTGTGATTTGCCGAAATTTTCGTAAAATTGACCTGAATTTGATGTAAACGTTCTAAATAACCACTGAAGGCTTTGTGCAAAAGCTTTTCTAAATTTCCGAAGCACCTCCAAGTCATGTCTGCCAGAAATCCAAAAATATACTGGTGAATCGAAACTTACGTTCAAGAAAGTTAACGCAGTGCGTTAAGCTTCTTGAACATAAGTTTAAAAAACAAAGCAAATACGACGGGACAGCTCAAATAAAACATTTTCGAAATTTTGGCACACATTTTGAATTGCCAGGATGTCAGCAGTCTAACGAAGCTTTCACTTTGTTTGAAAACTATTAGGTTGAACCGAAAGTTCTGTGGCACCATTTTCAAAAAATCGTAACCACTTCCTATCAATATAGTTTTCCATTACAAAAACACTACTATAAAAAGTAACTCATGCACTTTCTAATTGCACCTTGCTTTCTCTCTTCCATGCTCTGAGTGCACAGATAAAATTGTGAAAAGAAAATTAGTTTGATTTCGGAATTTTGAGGCAAGCCCGATAAGAATTCCAAAACTGTGCAACAAAATCCAAAAGAATCAGTATTCTAGGTTTGATTCACTCTTTTTAGCTGAGCAAAAACCGCGCTGACCGTGCTTTTCTTTGAAAGTTTTATAAGTTTCGAGAAAAAATGCGAAAAAATCGGTTTCTTGAGAAAATTCATTTTTTACCATTTTTTTCTCGAAAGTCAACATTTGAAAGAAGAGCTCAATCAGCGCGAATTTCCCTCAGCTAGAAAGAGAGATCAAAAAACCTAGCACACTGGCTCTTTTGGATTTTATTGCACAGTTATGGAATATTTAACGGGCTTGCCTCAAAATTCCGAAATTAAACTAATTTCATTTCCACAATTTTATCTATGCAATTAAAGCATTGAAGAGAGAAAGCAAGGTGCCACTAGAAAGCACATGAGCTACTCTTTGTAGTAGTGTTCTTGTAATGGAAAACTATAGTGATAGGAAGAAGTTACGATTTTTTGGAAATGGTGCGACAGAACTCTCAGTTCAACCTAATACATTCCGACTGTTTTTTCACAATGAAAACGCAGCGACGGGGAAATTTCGCAATCCGTGTCTTCCCCAAGAGTAAGGAGCCCAATTATATACACTTCTGCAGACATCTAAGGTTGAGGCGCACATCATTAGCCCTGGTTTTTTTTTGTGTTGCCAATGTTGGGTAGATACGCTACTTCAGCTCCTCGTCGGAACTAATGCTCGAATAATAACAGAGCTTTGATAACGTTCGGAATGACCACATTTCTGAAATAGTATAATATTGCCTTTTACTGCTTTTCAATGAATCCAAAGTTTTTGAGTCTAAAAATACCTATATCTGCCACTTTCATATCTGTATTATGACTGGTTAGTATGCGTTTGATTGCTTATTGAAGTTTTTTTGATTTTTTTTTTGAAATATTTCAAGCGTAAAGTATAAATAATTACATAAGGATTACGCATTGACGATTATGAGTACTCTAATTTCACGAGTACAAGACGAAGGGTATTTTTTATCGGGATATCGAAATCTTCGATGAACCACTGCTCGCGAGCTTATCGCAAAGTTCACAATTTCAGGTTCCATTTCTCCTGTCGAAAACATGCTTAGCAGTGCCGTATATATCGCCAGTACAATTTTGCAGCGATTTCATTGACCTCTCAGGAAGATAAATCACTTTGAAAATGAGAGGTGCCCTGGGAATCCCCGGAGGATCTCCAGTAGATCACACAAAATGGCAAAAAATAATTTTGTACGACAGTAACCTGTCCATAATGCGCAGGTATAAAGGTATGAGGAAAGAGAAGAAAGATGAAAGATATCTATTATAGAATAGCGAGATATGACGCATTCCCTCTCATCTCAAACCAACAAACTCTAGACCTAGCCTTCCTAATGATCTAACCAATCAGATACAAAGTTCCTTATACCTTTCACAAGTTCCTCAAATCCTGCCTTTTGATGTTATGAACATTTTGAAAAGACTGAAACCATCGACCTTCATTACTGCTGATGGAATTCCCCAGATGGTTTACAAAAGATGTGCCACTCAGTTAGCAGTTCCTGTTTCAATACTTGTCAACATGTCTTTGAGCAGTGGTGAATTACCCAGAGTATGGAAGCACGGAAGAGTGGTACCAATTCCTATAGTTCAGAACCCACAAAAGGCCTCGGAATTTCGGCCCATAAGCATTAACTCTGTGGTCTGCAAAGTTGCTGAGAAGATTGTAAGAAGAAAACTGCTGTCATTCTGCGTGCAAAAGCATCTCATACCATCTGAACAGTTTAAGTTTATGGAGGGATCTTCCACTACTCTCCAACTGATTACTTGTAATTTTTACTGGAGAAGAGCCTTGGCACAAAATCGATTAACTGATGTTCTTTATTTTGACTTGTCCAAGGCTTTTGACAGAGTAGACATCCACAAATTAATCGAAAAACTATGTTCAGTTGGAATTCGTGGAGGTATGCTAAAATGGCTCACGTCTTATCTGACTGAGAGAACACTCTCGGTACGCGTCAACTCAGCTATCTCTTCTGTCTTCTCAGCAACCAGCGGAGTACCCCAGGGTGGTGTCTTATCCCCTATCCTTTTTAATATCTACACAAGTGATTTACCCGGCCTTTTATCAATTGATTGGAGAATCAAAGTCATGGCATATGCAGATGATATAAAAGTTTTTGTTTCATACTCTGATGAGGACAAAGTCGAAGTGACTGATGCCTTGAGTGCTTGCCTTCAGAAAATCTTATCGTGGGCAGACTTGAACTGCATTGATGTCAACTTGCGTAAAAGTGTGTGCTTGACCATCACCAAAAGGCATGAGCAAGAGAACACACTTGAAGAGTACACGCACTCCAGAATATCTCTGGCTAGGCCCTTGCTTGTAAGAGATCTTGGAATATTGATGGACCATAAGCTCCTGTTAAGATCTCATATTGAGAATATTTCGCGTGCAGCCTTACACAGAGTATTCCTTTTATTACGGAACTTGAAGCATGTAGACTTGAGAGTATACATCAAGTTGTATATGGCCTATGTTCTCCCTTCATTGGAGTATGCTTGCCAAGTCTGGAATCCTCACTTAAAAAAAGACATTCTAACCTTGGAGAAAGTCCAAATGGTTTTCACCCGTGTACTGTATTACATTTTTTCCAAGCGGGGATTACCCGTATACCCTTCCCTCCTATAGATGTAGGCTGGACCACTTGAAGTTGCATAGCTTGCTGTATCGAAGGGTTTTGGCTGACTTAGTGCTTGCCTTCCAAATAATTCGCCTTGAAACAAAAATTGTTCCTAGTGAATTCTGGGTTTGGAGACCGTGCAACGGCCGAACAGGTGGGTTTAGCTTCCACTGCATTGACTCTACTGTTCCAAATACACTCTTCTACAACTCATTTTTCGCGCGCTCTTCTCGATGGTTACAAAAGCTTCCTGACGCAGTTCTCTCTGCTCCTAATTCAACTACTTTCAGAAAAAAACTTCTCAATTGTGACTTTTTGAGATTGCTGGGAATAGATGAACCCGAGTACTTTTGAGATGAAGTTTCTCCTTATGTCCTTTGCTTTTTTTACATTTTGAATTCTACTCTTGGCTCTGGCTCCTTTTTTTTCAGAGTGTTGACTTGCTCAGATTAACGCTGGCATTCTCTTCACTGTATTTTCCACTGCTCCATGGACTTCACTTGGGAAGTTGATCGCCTTTTTAACTCAGTTATGTTGTCTCGTCTGTTTTGATTTCAAAGGCCTTGCATGGCTGCCTGTACAATTCAGTCGATACAACTCTGCTGAACTTCGGTCCACGTTCCCTTTGCCTAAATTGACTATTACCTTGTTGTTTTGTTTTCAATTTCTCGTTGTATGGGTTATAGTATAGCACACATTCGTATGACCATCTTGTTCCATCAGTTATTTTTTTTTCATTGCTGTTTTGCTGGCATGCTCTTGTCCTCAGAGGCTCTCTTACTATATACGCAGCTTAGCGTTTGCCTTCTAGATTTGACATCGTCTTTGTCGTGTAGCTTGATATGTTTGTCTCTTATCCTTGATCATCTTGTATCCAAGTCCGATGTTAGCGTTGTTGGGGTAAGCCGAACGAGGTCTCCTGCCCGCCGGGTACGCATGATTTCGCTCATTCCCCAGGTGCTCATCCCTCTTTCTTCGCTCGAAAGTGACCGTATATTTCTATACCGTCACGCATCGTACTTGGATTTGTACTTATACCAAGTTTAGCCCCCACGACACTGACTTTCTGACTTTGAAGACAATACTGACGAGCACCTGGTTTAGAGAATTACTCTTCTCAATTTCTCTAGGGTGTTGAGCATGTCACAATTTCGTTTCATTACTGTGTTTGTCTGTCGTTGCATTCGTGTCTTTGTACTGGCGCACTGTGCGCAACAGTGTATTAATAAATAAATAAATAAATAAATAAATAAATAAATAAATAAATAAATAAATAAATAAATAAATAAATAAATAAATAAATAAATAAATAAATTTCCGCCCCTTCCCAGCGGGGATGCAGGTGCATACGGGCCTAAAAATCTACCTGCTAAAGAATCTGAGAAAAACCGCTGATTCAAAAGTGGCTCCGGAAAATTGCGACTGCAAGTTTATAATACTTGGCCTTCTGGATCCGCTAAGTCTAAGACAATGCCTTAGAAGTCAAAAAGTGCTTTTTAGGCATTTCCCGGCCTTGGAGATTGTTAAGGAAGCTGGAGGAGAGATTCCGACCAAAAACAGCTACTGGCTTTAGAAGACAACTTCACCCATTTTGGCGGCAATTGGCTGATCAATTCAGCCAGCCAATCGCCAATCCGCCTCGATTGGCAAAAATGGCTCAGCCCTCCAGCAATTTCCAAGGCCAGAAAAACATCATAAAAACACTTTCTCAACTATTCAAGCATAGTCTTGGACTCAGTGCATCCAGAACGCCAAAAAGAGATGGAAAGCTCGCAGGTGCAATTTTCCCGAGCCACTGCCTTCAACTACTTCCGAATACATAACTTACCCCGACACAGCATAGAACTTCTATATATCAGATGCTGAGCCTCGCCGAGCGTTCTAGGATGCCCTTTGATCTGAAACTTGTCCTTTCCAGACCGAGATATGGCGATGCGACACGAATTTTGACAAACTTCAAAATTCACCGCATCTTTATCATACAGCTGAAAAATAGATTTTGATAGTGATAAAGAAAGTCTAGCCTGGTCACTGATGTCACGCTGAGATTGCAACAATAATTTGCATTCAAATTGCTGGAGATAAGAATTTTTTATTACCACTCGAAAGAGCTTTATAGACGCTTTGAATGCAAACAGTGACAAGTTTCGGCGCTATGCCTTCCTTGATCTTTGCCTGCAAATTCGTTCTCGTAGAAACTGTTTAAAATTTTTAACAAGAATCGTCGGCATGGATGTTTAGTAATCATGCTTTCAGCACATCCGTTTACGGAATTGTAGCTTGTAAAAACACGACGATCCATTTATTGAGGTTTTCTCTGTGAACTCTTTTTGAATTCTTTTCCTCTCTGCTTAGTGTCCCATTTTGGTTCCAAATTCATTTTAGGTTTGGTATTGATCAAGCTACTCCGGAAAATGATATTATTCTCTATAGTACTATTATCCGTTACCACAATATCTGGAGGTAAGGGATATGTAGGGAAAAGAGAAGTGCAAAGAATATGTTTTCAATTTGGAGTAGCGCTGGTTCTCAAGCCTTGGAACCTGTTGAGTCAGTCGTCATGCAGAGCAAATTCCCTAATTTCACGGGTACAAGACCACCTTTTTCGACTTTTGAAGGGAACCGCTCAGCAGCCTCGCTTTATTTCGGAAAACGAGACTTATGCTGCACGATACTCTTAGCAGCACTGCATATGTTTTCTTGGCCTCGAAGTCCTTTGGCGAGTTTGTGCTGTTTGATTTTAGTAAAAAAAAATCCCCTGCGTCCTATACCTGTGAGATTAGGGTACTCATCATCGTCAGTGGTACTCCTTATATATTTATTTATACTTCACGCTTGAAATATTTTGGAAAAAAATTGAAAAATCACCTCAATAAGCAATCAAATGCATACCAACTAGTCCCAATACAGATATGAAAGTGGTAGATAAAGGTATTTTTAGACTCAGAAACTTTGGATTCATTGAAATCTAGTAAAAGGCAGGATTATACTATTTAAGAAATGTGGTCATCCTGAACGTTATCAAAGTTTTGTTATTAGTTCCGACGAGGAGCTGAAGTGCAACATTGGCAATACAAAAAAACCAGAGCTAGAGATGAGCGCGGGGCTCGGCACGAGGTGGCTAGATGAAAATGGAAAAAACGAAGTCCCCCTTGACTTTTGGGAATTTTTACGAAGTCCCCTTTGACCCTGAACCAAATTTCTTCTAAAAACCTGAAAAATTCCCGAAAATCCCCCAAAAAACGAAACGTCGACTAAAAAAAAAAGGTCGCCGTCGTCAATTTTCCGTATATCTTCGCTCACAAAAACGAAACCCCCTTTGCTTTTCGTCCCAAAAACGATATCCAGCTTGCTTGTAAGCCACCTGTGCCGAGCCCTGGATGAGCGCCTCTTACAAGAAAAGGAAGGTTGGTCGAAATGGCTTTTTGAGATGAGATGTACACTAGCTTGTAGAACTTGTGATTCCAAATTTACCTTTGCTATTTGCTGCGCGCTTCTGAGCGAGGAGGTATAAAGTTTTTTGTAAGTAAAAATTTGACTGCGGGATTAGTATGAAATTAGTCGTTATCTTTTTCCAAACGTTCAGATGAGGCAGCAGCGAGTTGGTATATTTAAATCAAGTACTCATTGCACCGAGTGCCCGGAATATGAGTTAAGCCCTGGAAAAACGTTACGATTAGTTTTACACCAATCTTGGATTTGACTTTTTACTCACAAAAACCTTCATAATTCGTCAACCAGAAGCTCGCAGCAGATAGCGAAAGCCCATTTGGAATCAGCGTTCCAAGCCATATAAGACAGTGGACATCTCATTTCAAAAGGCCACTTTGATCCTACCCTCCCTTCTTAGATGTCTGCAGAAGTGTATGTAATTGGGCTCCTAACTCTTGGGAGAGAAAAGGACTGCGAAATTTCTCCGTTGCTGCGTTTTCATCGTGAAAAATCAGTCGGAATGTTACAACATTTTTAACGTAGTTTTCAAAAAACCTGAAAGCTTCATTAGACTGCTGAGAGCCTAGCGATTTGAAAGAACGTAACGTATTTGTCGCGACAACCGTCGCACTGCGTTAACTTCCTTCAACATAAGTTTCGATTCACGAATAAATTTTTTGAATTCTGGCAGAATCATGACTTGGATATGCTTCGGAAAATTGGAAAAGCTTTTGCACGAAGCATTTAGTTATTATTTAGAACGTTCCCATCGAATTTAGGTTCACCAAAATTTTGATTAGTTCACAAAATATATTCAAGAAATCGATAGCAACGAGCATTACGGTAATTTTTTAATAACCACGAAATATCAACTATGATGCAGGCCCGATTTATATTTAGCCCCTCAAAAACGACTTAGCTCGCAAAAAAGTTCGTAATTCAAGGTCTCTTTCAAAGCTATGTACCTGTGGTCAAATGACTTTGTTATTAATAGAATACAAGCACTCTTCTAACAAATCGAGATGAACTCGTTTTGCTAAATGAAAAGCTTTCCAAGATACATGCGCTTGAACTAAGCTGCGCATGCTTCATTGTCAATTTGGTTCCACTTTATCGAGACCGTAATGCAGACGGGCGGTCGGTGATTAACTAATGCCCGACATCGAGGAAAATTCATTTTGAAACACGTGATTCGGAGATAAGAACTGTCTACTGATTGGCGAAAAAGTGCCGATGTCAGCGATCAAAATTTTTAGCAAATCCAGTCATCCTAGACTACATACTTTCCACATATCAATCTAAACAAAAAATGCTTCTTGAAAATGTATAAATTAGAATCTGTACATCACTGAAAATAGTCGTATTTTTACCTTTTTCTTTACTACAGTGCTGGACAAAATTATAGGTCTACTCTAAAAAGTGCCATAACTCACTCCGTTATCGATAGTTCCAAAATTTGGTACAGCCATGTGTTTACCAACCTACTATCAGTCTTCAAAATGGGTCTCGTCTTTGATTTAAGAAAAAATTGAAAATTTTGAAAAAAGCAGGCTTGAAGGCTGAACAAAATTCTAGGTCCACTTGGAGTTCTTACTGAATGAAGCACTTCTTAGCTCCCGAATTTCTTTAGGTAGGTACACATCCAAAAACGTTAAATAGCTGCTTTAGTAAAGCTGTGTCATATCTGCAAAAAGAACTGATTATCTGCTTTTTTGCCTTGAAAATGCTTTCACATGTATTTCGCTCCACAAACCTGCGTTGGGTAAGAAATTCTGCAGTTTCTCAGCTGGATCGGTAGGGAAGGGGTTTCATCTACCTTCTGGATGCTTTTTGACGTGAGTGAACACTGGGGAAAGAATTCAACTTTTTGCTGCTGAGGCAGATCGATATTGACAATACTGCAATTCTGAGCTCAAATTTCTGCCTTCAAACTTCTTTTACGATGTTCTCAAAGCATAAAGTAATGCAAAGGCATTGTTTCTTTGAAGGGAGTCCATATTCCATGACTAAACTTTCTAGAGATCCTAGCATTCGAGTACAATTACTGAAATCACCCTGCAGAGACTGATTACGACAAGCACCAAGGCTGTTCGTGGCTCCGACCGGAATTTTCAGAAGAATCATGTGCTAACATACACTACAAGCTGTCTCCACTATCTTGTAAATAATTAGTGTCGAAAATCTAAGTGAAGTAGCACTTGACAAGTTATTTTGGATCTGAGTAACACCATCATTACGTTGCATACACAACTCATGTTTCGAAAAAGAAGCAAGGCAGCTTTGTGAACACTTGCGAGTATGGCGAACAGCTTTATTCTTGAGTAAAGAATGCTTCTACATTATCTTGAGGTTATGATGACAGTGCATAAAGGGTTTTAGGGCAGAAACTGAGGCTCACTCTCCCGAATGAGTCGATGTCGGATTTTATTCAACAGCAAAAAGTCGGATTTTTTCCCCAGTGTTCACTCACGTCAAAAAGCATCCAGAAGGTAGATGAAACCCCTTCCCTACCGATCCAGCTGGAAACTGCAGAGTTTCTTACCCAACGCAGGTTTGTGGAGCGAAATACATGTGAAAGCATTTTCAAGGCAAAAAAGCAGATAATCAGTTCTTTTTGCAGATATGACACAGCTTTACTAAAGCAGCTATTTAACGTTTTTGGATGTGTACCTACCTAAAGAAATTCGGGAGCTAAGAAGTGCTTCATTCAGTAAAAACTCCAAGTGGACTTTGTCCAGCCTTCAAGCCTGCTTTTTTCAAATTTTTCAATTTTTCTTGAATAACCAAACGAAAACGAGACCCATTTTGAAGACTGATAGTAGGCTGGTAAACACACGGCTGTACCAAATTTTGGAACATTTTATTGACAATAGAGTGAGTTATGGCAATTTTTATGGATCTATAATTTTGTCCAGCACTGTATGACTGCCTAATTTGATTGGATGCGATTGCACCCAGGGCCGGTAGTAATCTCGCCGAAACTCCGAGTTCAAAGCTGCGCGTTAACTCAGAGTTTCGTTCTGAAACTCCGAGTTAAATGCGAGTTTCGTTTCTGAAACTCGGAGTTTCGTTCTGCTACTTGAGGATCCGCTCTAGTCGTTGAGGAGCCGCCACACGCTTCATCGCAAAACGCTGCCACTAAGTCGAGACTCGAACTTCCGTTACTCGGCGCAAAGTGCCTACTACTAGACCGCTGAGCTAAAGAGCCACAATTGCAGATTTGCCGCAACTGCTTAAAGGCAGCGTCCGGGCACGTCTGACGATTTTGAGGAAAGCATAAATTGCTACAGCTCCCACCCCGAAGGAGCTCTCGCTCAAGTGGCATCGTTCCAATCTGCTTCTGAAGCGAGAAAACCGCTTCAGAAGTGGCGACAGGGACACCCCTTTACGGGTGCCGGCGACATGCCCGCCCACCGAGGGATTTCACGTTGGATGTGCAGGTTTCAACATCGCATAGTCATAACACCGTGCCAGAGCATAAAATTGCGGCGTCATGTTCAGTGTTCTTGTTTTTGCGTTCTTTGTGTTCTTTGCTTTGTTCGTCACTCTGCTTCTGGTTTCTGGCCAGGGCGTGTGAGCTCTCGTCCGGGGGCAGCCGGAAGGGGCTTCCGAAAACGCCGGATTCCTTCGTTTTCACGCCTTTCGAGGCTTATATTCGTTTTCAGGGCGACGAATAGGGCCAAGTAAGGCAATAAACCGAAGACCGTCAATCTGCCCGGACGCTGCCTTTAAGGAATCTCCGTAATTAAGACCTCACATGTCAAGACACGTGGAGAGGTGTTAGGCTTGCCTGTGAGGTGCCTAGCAGTGGCGGTGATTTTGGTAGTCTACCGTATCTCTTCTCCGCTATACACCGTTATAGTGAAAAACGTGCAGTGTGATCGTAATCAACACACCAGTAACGCCACTGAGCCAAGCAATTTTGAATTTGTTATGGAACTTTGGCGTCCACCAAATTCCTTCAGTAATCCTATTCTGTTAGGGTGATCCAAAAGTAATGGGGCACCTAGAGAATAAATGCAGTTTTCTCAGATAGGAAAGCGAATTGGAAGTCCAAGTTTTGGAGATGTTAGTACATAATAAAACCTTCTGATCGAGGTCTATAGTTGGGCATTGGGCACTGTCACATGGCTTATTTTTATAAGCGCTTGAAATGGTCATCACTTCAAGCAATTTTGAACTTTGAGCAGCAGCGCCGCAGTAGAACAAGTGAGCCTACCAAAGATATCTGCGCAGCAATGGGTGAGGAGACTGTCACCAAATCCACGATAGTCGGTGGTTCCAAGGCTTTAGAACAGAAGATATAGCATTGGGTTTCAGAAAACATATTACTTACTCTTTCATCAAGGTAATCAAATAAGCTCAACCTTGACAGTTGCTCTCTGATAGTGCTTTTTACTCTCTATCCATACATATGCAAATTACTTCGCTTTTCTCATTTTCAAAAAAATTGTGGGCCAAAACACGAATTTTAGTCTAATCTGCGCCAAACATCGCACTTTTCGAATAAAGTGAATTTTTTGCATGAAATGATGGATAGTTTTTGAATATTCAAGTAATCGCCAGAAAGAGCTTGGAAAGCTCTTCAAATGGTATGCCATATGTCGAGGGACTTCCAGATGCAGCAGCGCAAATTCGGATGGCGTTCAAAAAAGTCTCTCTGACTTCTTTGAAGCGCCACTCGAAAAATCGGTGAGGTACTGCAAGGTACTGTCAAGATGACCTGCAAAGGTCATTCCATACAAAAGCGTTCAAACTGCTGGTCGTTCATGGCTAATCAGAAAGAGATCTTGAAGAATGTAAAAAAAATCAAGGTGCCCCATTACTTTTGGATCACCCTAATATGTCCCCGCGGTGAAAGATGATTACTACATCCGAAATAGCGCAGCGAATAAGCCCGCCAGACCAAGTTTCAGTCAACTGCTTGAATCTCGCCCAACTGCCGTATACCTACCGTAACCTCGCTAAATGTACCCGCTCTCACAAATGAATGTCATATTCGTAATCAGCATGCCAAATAATCCCACTGTACCGAGTTTCAGCCAATTTGACTTAAGCCCGACTACCGTATACCTACCGTACCCGCTCTGTGGCCTCGTAGCGAAAAACGAATGTTATATTCGTGATCAGCGTGCCAAAAACCCCACTGTACCAAGTTTCAGCCAATTTCGTGACTTTCCCCCACCTACCGTATCCCTATAACCCCCTTATCTGGGCGAACGGCGAAAAATGGGCATCGGACTTGTGATCAGCGCGTCGGATAACCCCGGGGACCAAAATTTTACAAAATTCTAAATTTTTGTATTCAACGGTGCACCATGTTTCATGAAACTCGGAGCAAAATCTACCCCGGAGGACTTTTTTCTGCACCTCTGCGTTTACGCACTATTTCTCTTTCTCTAACCAAACTCAGAGTTAACTCTGAGTTTCGTGGGCGCCTGAAACGCGCAGCAAACTCAGAGTTAACGCGCAGCTGAGCTGCGCGTTTCGTCGCGTAGCGTCTCGCTTGGAGCGAATTACGCCGTATTTCCATACTTGGCATAAAGTACGTCTTGCGCGGTATCCTGCCATATAACCCTTTCCCCAATTTGGGTTGCTTATGCAGGTGTTAATCTCAGACAATCGACCGGACCCCTCCGCCGGACAGTCCGAATCTGCCAGAGTCGCGCCGGACCCAGTTGACCAATGAGAGAGGGGCAAATGGGCGGTCCGTCGCGGTGACATCACTGGCAGGCAAGTGAAAGGCTTCTCCGGCCCTGCTGCAAAGGTCCGCCAATTCTCCGGCGCGAGTCTGCCACATTTGGCGGACTCGCGCCGGAGAAATTTGTCCGGCGCGAGTCCGCCAGATTTGGAAGAGCCGCGCCGGAGAAAATCGGAGGGGTCCGGAGCAGAAATGGGAGGCGTCCGGAGCAGAAAATGGGAGGCGTCCGGAGCAGAAAATGGGAGGTATCCGGAGCAGAAAATGGGAGGTATCCGGAGCAGAAAATGGGAGGTATCCGGAGCAGAAAATGGGAGGTCTCCGGAGCAGAAATGGGAGGGCTCCGGAGCAGAAAATGGGAGGCCTCTGGAGCAGAAAATGGGAGGTCTCCGGAGCAGAAATGCGAGGGCTCCGGAGCAGAAAATGGGAGGTATCCGGAGCAGAAAATGGGAGGTATCCGGAGCAGAAAATGGGAGGTATCCGGAGCAGAAAATGGGAGGCCTCCGGAGCAGAAAATGGGAGGTCTCCGGAGCAGAAAATGGGAGGGCTCCGGAGCAGAAAATGGGAGGTATCCGGAGCAGAAAATGGGAGGTATCCGGAGCAGAAAATGGGAGGTATCCGGAGCAGAAATGGGAGGTATCCGGAGCAGAAAATGGGAGATATCCGGAGCAGAAAATGGGAGGTCTCCGGAGCAGAAACGGGAGGTATCCGGAGCAGAAAATGGGAGGCATCCGGAGCAGAGAATGGGAGGTATCCGGAGCAGAAAAGGGAGGCATCCGGAGCGGAAAATGGGAGGCATCCGGAGCAGAAAATGGGAGGTATCCGGAGCAGAAAATGGGAGGTATCCGGAGCAGAAAATGGGAGGTATCCGGAGCAGAAAATGGGAGGTATCCGGAGCAGAAATGGGAGGTATCCGGAGCAGAAAATGGGAGGCCTCCGGAGCAGAAAATGGGAGGTCTCCGGAGCAGAAAATGGGAGGGCTCCGGAGCAGAAAATGGGAGGTATCCGGAGCAGAAAATGGGAGGTATCCGGAGCAGAAAATGGGAGGTATCCGGAGCAGAAATGGGAGGTATCCGGAGCAGAAAATGGGAGATATCCGGAGCAGAAATGGGAGGTCTCCGCCGGAGAAATGGGAGGGCTCCGCCGGACAAATGGGAGACCCACCGCTGGGGAAACGCCGCGACCCTGCCATTTCTCCGGCGGAGGGGTCCTATCCGCTGCCTGAGATGGTCCCTGAAAGGTGCGTGTTAACTCTGAGTTTGAGCTGCGCGTTTCGACAGGTTTACTACCGGCCCAGATTTGCACGCAGGTACATTCGCACCTGGCACACCCTTGCCACAGGTGCTGCTCAGCTTGAGAGGACCCGAAGAATTTTAGATGTTCCGGTATTTTTTCCAAAGTACTCTTGAAACAAATACTCATTTGATCTGAATTAACAGACATGCCAATATTTTATTTCCCCCACAGTTTCCATCCTCATAATACATATAATCGATAGTTTGGTATTTTGGTTGACATGGAAAATTTGCTGGATTGAAACATGAGTTCGATTCTTGGGATCAAAAGTATTACTGAAATGCTCCAGTGTAAAAAAATTTCGATATTTTGTGAAATGGCACAGGTATTCAGCTTGACAGCAGAAAACCTGCATTTTTATTATCTGGCAGTGGCGTACCGAGGGGGGGGGGGGGGGGCGGGGGGGGGGGGGGGCGCGCGCCCCCCCCCCCCCCCGAGAATGGGTCGCGAAATTTTTGAAAGTTACTTATGTGGGTTATAAAAATGTGCAAGTGACTTATTTATACTTGTAAATAATTGAAATAATTTTTAAAAATTTTTAAAAATTCAAATTAGCCTTGTAAAAAAAATTTTTTCGGGGGCGTGGCGTCAGCCACGCCCCCTTTTTCCAGATTTCAGGGGTTGGGGACCCGCGAAAATTTTGGAGAAGCACCCCTAAGATTTTTTCGGAGTGCGTGGCTGACGCCACCCAATCACGAAGTATCTTTTATGGACGCAACAGCGTTTGCCCTCTGTGCGCAGCGCGGACGGCCTATACACGTCTCTCTCATATGATACACTAGATGGCAAACCCGGCTCCGCCCGGGGCCAAACTTTGCACACATACACTTCGGGGCAGGGAGCGTGTCATAGTCCACTTTTCGTTATCGATCGATGTCGATTTCACCGATTTTTTGCAAATTTTGAGCTACGGGGCTGGGATTTTGCACAGGGGGGTAATCGAACATGCTGATCACCCCCACGGGGGTGATCAGCATGTTCGATTACCCCCCTGTGCCAACTCCAGCCCCGTAGCTCAAATTTTGCAAAAAATCGATAAAATCGATATCGATCGATAACGAAAAGTAGCATATGACACGCTCCCTGCCCCGAAGTATATGTGTGCCAAGTTTGGTCCCGATCGGTTCAGAAATAAAAATTTCTATTCCGCACATACGTACAGACAGACAGACAGACAGACAGACATTCAACTTTATATATAAGACCAGTCCAAAGCGCCGCTTCGCGGCGCTTTGGACTGGCTGTGTGTGTGAAGTAGGATGTAACTAAAATTAGACCTTTTCAAAGATTTTTTAGCGAATCTTTTCGATGGCACGGGTTCAAAAACGTAACGACCCCAGAAGTCATCATAGTCATAGATCTCCTGCTTTAGAAGATTTCGATTTTCTTATCAAAAGTGACAACAGAATTACGACGCTTCCTCCCAGCTTCTTCAAGCTGCATCGCTCCTTTCTTTGCTTTACAGATACTCGAATTTTGCATAGCGTTTTACTATCCGACTTCTTTGAGGATTGCTCCCTCCCCCCCCCCTTAACTCCTTTTTGCCCAGGAGCAAGCGCTCAAAACCGGCAAAGTTTTATAAGCCACGTGCACTCTCCCCCACTTGGGACCTGTTTCACACACACTGAATGATTCCCCCCCCCCCCCTCACTCCCCAAGGTTTTTTATAACCTCCACTCCCTCAAAAGTTCTTACTCACATGGGAAATGTCAGAAGTCGATGTGACCAATCGAAGCAAGCTGCCAACCATTCAAGGCAGCGATAAACGTTGGTTTGGAATCAGTACTCCTTATCTGCTTAGCGCATTCGTGGATGAAGTTTATGAGTGTGGCCCAGCATCAAGTAAAACATGACTCTGTTCTGCCAAGTTTGCGCTTTTCATGCACGATTTCTTAGCAAATTAACGACCTTCAACGGCTAGTAACTTCGCCCACAAAGGCGCGCAGATGTGGAATATGGATTCAAAGTCAGCTTTCATGCTGCATGTAATGATATGTAGCTTGTCTAAACTGGCCACTTCGATTTCTGACCATTCCCATTTCAGACTACTCTTATCTCTTTCCGAACTTAAATTAGCGAGAAACAAATTGACTTCCTTAAAAATTAGCCAACATTTAAACTATCAGATCTAGAAAATCTATTGCAAATCCAAATACTTCCTCTTCCTCTTCACAAAGTACTCTTTAGAAGCGTCAAAATTCCTCCTCCTCCTCAAGTAATTTTGTCAAAATCTCAATCGCGTTTCATAAGAACTTTCCAAATTGTCCAACACGCCTGCAATTCATAAAGAAGTGCTCCAAAATCCACTCCTTTCTCTGGTGATCTCATTATTAGCAAACTACCGATTCAAATATTTTAAATGACCTACTCATGCGAGTTTACGCTTTTAGCTGCTCACTTAAGCAAGTCTCCGCTCTTTACACAATTTTGAGGTTGTGCAATGTTCACATTTAAAGAGCACATGACACATAAAAAGCTTGGGTTCTGGATAGACTGTTTTTACAGCTCTTTCGAAAATTGCATTAGAAAGGCACGGGTTCAAAAACGTAACGACCCCAGAAGTCATCATAGTCATAGATCTCCTGCTTTAGAAGATTTCGATTTTCTTATCAAAAGTGACAACAGAATTACGACGCTTCCTCCCAGCTTCTTCAAGCTGCATCGCTCCTTTCTTTGCTTTACAGATACTCGAATTTTGCATAGCGTTTTTACTATCCGACTTCTTTGAGGATTGCTCCCTCCCCCCCCCCCCCCTTAACTCCTTTTTGCCCAGGAGCAAGCGCTCAAAACCGGCAAAGTTTTATAAGCCACGTGCACTCTCCCCACTTGGGACCTGTTTCACACACACTGAATGATTCCCCCCCCCCCTCACTCCCCAAGGTTTTTTTATAACCTCCACTCCCTCAAAAGTTCTTACTCACATGGGAAATGTCAGAAGTCGATGTGGCCAATCGAAGCAAGCTGCCAACCATTCAAGGCAGCGATAAACGTTGGTTTGGAATCAGTACTCCTTATCTGCTTAGCGCATTCGTGGATGAAGTTTATGAGTGTGGCCCAGCATCAAGTAAAACATGACTCTGTTCTGCCAAGTTTGCGCTTTTCATGCACGATTTCTTAGCAAATTAACGACCTTCAACGGCTAGTAACTTCGCCCACAAAGGCGCGCAGATGTGGAATATGGATTCAAAGTCAGCTTTCATGCTGCATGTAATGATATGTAGCTTGTCTAAACTGGCCACTTCGATTTCTGACCATTCCCATTTCAGACTACTCTTATCTCTTTTCGAACTTAAATTAGCGAGAAACAAATTGACTTCCTTAAAAATTAGCCAACATTTAAACTATCAGATCTAGAAAATCTATTGCAAATCCAAATACTTCCTCTTCCTCTTCACAAAGTACTCTTTAGAAGCGTCAAAATTCCTCCTCCTCCTCAAGTAATTTTGTCAAAATCTCAATCGCGTTTCATAAGAACTTTCCAAATTGTCCAACACGCCTGCAATTCATAAAGAAGTGCTCCAAAATCCACTCCTTTCTCTGGTGATCTCATTATTAGCAAACTACCGATTCAAATATTTTAAATGACCTACTCATGCGAGTTTACGCTTTTAGCTGCTCACTTAAGCAAGTCTCCGCTCTTTACACAATTTTGAGGTTGTGCAATGTTCACATTTAAAGAGCACATGACACATAAAAAGCTTGGGTTCTGGATAGACTGTTTTTACAGCTCTTTCGAAAATTGCATTAGAAAAAAAATTTGAACAAAAAATTTTCATACATTGATGTAGAAAAAAATACTCACAAAATTAGTTCAAAAAAAGTAAGATCTTTAGAAAGCGCGAATTCTTTAGTTTTTTGAGGCGCACAGTGAAAACTATGATGGACTAAAATGCACTCTTTTACAACTTTTGAGTAGTAGACAATTGCAGAATGGATGCTGTTTGTGAAGACTTTCTGAATGGCATGTTGCAATTTTCAGAGATATAAACACCTAACGAATTCGTATCAATCACGATCTCTTGCACAAAATTAACAATGTTTTCGAAGAAATACTGAAGCGCTGTCCAACAACAAAGCTTGCACGATCAAAGCTGTTCTTGAATTACCGCTAAAAACCCAGAATGAAGTCGCTTTTGAGTGAACAGATTAGTGTCGACAATTGTGAGAAGTAATGCCCTTGAGATTTGAATTACCGCAACTGTTCTGCTTAATACCTGACAATTTTTTTTGGAATCATAGGCACTTCAAACAAAATGCTCATTGAAAAAAATCCTCATAGACAAAGATTGTCCAAAGAAAGTAAAAGTATTCGCGAGAAATTTTGAAAGCAGATTTAATGCAGTTTATCTGAGATAAAAATATATACTAAGCATTTGATGCAGGAATTCGGATAACTTCAACTTTCTTGCTGAGATAGGTTAGCAGAAAAAATGGAAGGCAGCTTTAGACAAACTCTTTCATCTAACATTCGCACCATAATCTTTGGGTATTCACGGATATAATAGAGAAAATGATATTTGAGCACAACTGTGAAATGTTCTATTCAAAAAACGATCATTTTACGTTTGAAATAATTTGTGAGTAATCTAAAAGAAAGTTTTCCACTGCAACCGCATTAGAAGTAGAAAAAAGCTTACTTATTCCTTTCTGATTCAAGGAACTGCGCAACAACTGTAAATTTCATGTGCCCAAGGACATAAGAACGTCCAGATTCAGATGACACAATCGCAGATAGTGTGAGACAGCGGTTAGTAATTTTGCGAATCGTTTTATCCAGAAAACTAAAATAACCCATTTTTCGATCGATTTGATAGTGTTAAGCTAACGCGACTAAATTCTTGAACCCTGTTGGCGCAGAATGTACATACCATAATCTTTAGATCGAATATGACCGGATAAAAGATGATCGTTTTGAAAATGTGGAATGATCTAATCAAAAAAAAGCCCTTTTGGTGAAAAAAGAGAATTCTGTGCGGTTACATCAGAAATGGAGTCGCCTACGAAAAAAACTCAAAATATTTCTCAAATTTCGATTCTCGCAAAAGAAACTGCTTATCTGAAAAAGAATTTTATCGTCTCTTGTCATGAAAATTTGCATCAACTGTCGCGCTCTCAAATCTTTTCTGTTTGAGGCGTGAACTTCTCAAAAGAGACAGCATTAATATATTGTTTATGTAGTACTTGTATTTTGAGTTTTCGAGAAAAATTTATTTGGTTTTTCCCAATGCAAAGAACTTTGAAGCAATTGTCGAAGCCTCGAATCTGATGCAATATTTACACAAATGAAAGATTTTTTATAAAAATGAGATTTTATATGTTTGGTGCGCTCTGGCTTGAATTTTATTGCTCTGAGAGCAATGTGAAAGTCATAAATAATCACAGGAACGATGAAGTTCGAAAGGAAGATATTACAGGGCGATAGAAGATAACTTATGTGCTTGTGAGAGATGGGTTTATCAACAAAAGAAATATGCCTTACCTGTCGTTGCACTTGGATATTGAATCCAACCTTGATAGCTGGAATAGAGCGAGTTTGTAGAAGCAGAGATGAGACTAATCGATCTCACCGCTTACAGTGTTGTGGTGGCTTTTGGCTGCTCTTGGCTGATGAGGAACCTTGATAAACAAAACCGAAGACAGACAGTCTAACGGCAAAGATCACTTGTACAAAAAAGGGCAGTGTTAAAGTGCAGGCGAGGGGGGGGGGGTACATGGAGCATCATAGAGCATAGGGTAAACAAAGCAAAAGTGGCACGAACAGACCGACATTGACGTCAGATGGGGGTGCCTGCGCTTTATTAAAGAGTATTTGTCAAATCTCAATCGCGTTTCATAAGAACTTTCCAAATTGTCCAACACGCCTGCAATTCATAAAGAAGTGCTCCAAAATCCACTCCTTTCTCTGGTGATCTCATTATTAGCAAACTACCGATTCAAATATTTTAAATGACCTACTCATGCGAGTTTACGCTTTTAGCTGCTCACTTAAGCAAGTCTCCGCTCTTTACACAATTTGAGGTTGTGCAATGTTCACATTTAAAGAGCACATGACACATAAAAAGCTTGGGTTCTGGATAGACTGTTTTTACAGCTCTTTCGAAAATTGCATTAGAAAAAAAATTTGAACAAAAAATTTTCATACATTGATGTAGAAAAAATACTCACAAAATTAGTTCAAAAAAAGTAAGATCTTTAGAAAGCGCGAATTCTTTAGTTTTTTGAGGCGCACAGTGAAAACTATGATGGACTAAAATGCACTCTTTTACAACTTTTGAGTAGTAGACAATTGCAGAATGGATGCTGTTTGTGAAGACTTTCTGAATGGCATGTTGCAATTTTCAGAGATATAAACACCTAACGAATTCGTATCAATCACGATCTCTTGCACAAAATTAACAATGTTTTCGAAGAAATACTGAAGCGCTGTCCAACAACAAAGCTTGCACGATCAAAGCTGTTCTTGAATTACCGCTAAAAAACCCAGAATGAAGTCGCTTTTGAGTGAACAGATTAGTGTCGACAATTGTGAGAAGTAATGCCCTTGAGATTTGAATTACCGCAACTGTTCTGCTTAATACCTGACAATTTTTTTTGGAATCATAGGCACTTCAAACAAAATGCTCATTGAAAAAAATCCTCATAGACAAAGATTGTCCAAAGAAAGTAAAAGTATTCGCGAGAAATTTTGAAAGCAGATTTAATGCAGTTTATCTGAGATAAAAATATATACTAAGCATTTGATGCAGGAATTCGGATAACTTCAACTTTCTTGCTGAGATAGGTTAGCAGAAAGGAGCGATGCAGCTTGAAGAAGCTGGGAGGAAGCGTCGTAATTCTGTTGTCACTTTTGATAAGAAAATCGAAATCTTCTAAAGCAGGAGATCTATGACTATGATGACTTCTGGGGTCGTTACGTTTTTGAACCCGTGCCTTTCTAATGCAATTTTCGAAAGAGCTGTAAAAACAGTCTATCCAGAACCCAAGCTTTTTATGTGTCATGTGCTCTTTAAATGTGAACATTGCACAACCTCAAAATTGTGTAAAGAGCGGAGACTTGCTTAAGTGAGCAGCTAAAAGCGTAAACTCGCATGAGTAGGTCATTTAAAATATTTGAATCGGTAGTTTGCTAATAATGAGATCACCAGAGAAAGGAGTGGATTTTGGAGCACTTCTTTATGAATTGCAGGCGTGTTGGACAATTTGGAAAGTTCTTATGAAACGCGATTGAGATTTTGACAAAATTACTTGAGGAGGAGGAGGAATTTTGACGCTTCTAAAGAGTACTTTGTGAAGAGGAAGAGGAAGTATTTGGATTTGCAATAGATTTTCTAGATCTGATAGTTTAAATGTTGGCTAATTTTTAAGGAAGTCAATTTGTTTCTCGCTAATTTAAGTTCGGAAAGAGATAAGAGTAGTCTGAAATGGGAATGGTCAGAAATCGAAGTGGCCAGTTTAGACAAGCTACATATCATTACATGCAGCATGAAAGCTGACTTTGAATCCATATTCCACATCTGCGCGCCTTTGTGGGCGAAGTTACTAGCCGTTGAAGGTCGTTAATTTGCTAAGAAATCGTGCATGAAAAGCGCAAACTTGGCAGAACAGAGTCATGTTTTACTTGATGCTGGGCCACACTCATAAACTTCATCCACGAATGCGCTAAGCAGATAAGGAGTACTGATTCCAAACCAACGTTTATCGCTGCCTTGAATGGTTGGCAGCTTGCTTCGATTGGTCACATCGACTTCTGACATTTCCCATGTGAGTAAGAACTTTTGAGGGAGTGGAGGTTATAAAAAACCTTGGGGAGTGAGGGGGGGGGGGGGAATCATTCAGTGTGTGTGAAACAGGTCCCAAGTGGGGAGAGTGCACGTGGCTTATAAAACTTTGCCGGTTTTGAGCGCTTGCTCCTGGGCAAAAAGGAGTTAAGGGGGGGGGAGGGAGCAATCCTCAAAGAAGTCGGATAGTAAAACGCTATGCAAAATTCGAGTATCTGTAAAGCAAAGAAAGGAGCGATGCAGCTTGAAGAAGCTGGGAGGAAGCGTCGTAATTCTGTTGTCACTTTTGATAAGAAAATCGAAATCTTCTAAAGCAGGAGATCTATGACTATGATGACTTCTGGGGTCGTTACGTTTTTGAACCCGTGCCATCGAAAAGATTCGCTAAAAATCTTTGAAAAGGTCTAATTTTAGTTACATCCTACTTCACACACACAGCCAGTCCAAAGCGCCGCGAAGCGGCGCTTTGGACTGGTCTTATATATAAAGTTGAATGTCTGTCTGTCTGTCTGTCTGTCTGTACGTATGTGCGGAATAGAAATTTTTATTTCTGAACCGATCGGGACCAAACTTGGCACACATATACTTCGGGGCAGGGAGCGTGTCATATGCTACTTTTCGTTATCGATCGATATCGATTTTATCGATTTTTTGCAAAATTTGAGCTACGGGGCTGGGAGTTGGCACAGGGGGGTAATCGAACATGCTGATCACCCCCGTGGGGGTGATCAGCATGTTCGATTACCCCCCTGTGCAAAATCCCAGCCCCGTAGCTCAAAATTTGCAAAAAATCGGTGAAATCGACATCGATCGATAACGAAAAGTGGACTATGACACGCTCCCTGCCCCGAAGTGTATGTGTGCAAAGTTTGGCCCCGGGCGGAGCCGGGTTTGCCATCTAGTGTATCATATGAGAGAGACGTGTATAGGCCGTCCGCGCTGCGCACAGAGGGCAACGCTGTTGCGTCCATAAAAGATACTTCGTGATTGGGTGGCGTCAGCCACGCACTCCGAAAAAAATCTTAGGGGTGCTTCTCAAAATTTTCGCGGGTCCCCAACCCCTGAAATCTGGAAAAAGGGGGCGTGGCTGACGCCACGCCCCCGAAAAAATTTTTTTTACAAGGCTAATTTGAATTTTTAAAAATTTTTAAAATTATTTCAATTATTTACAAGTATAAATAAGTCACTTGCACATTTTTATAACCCACATAAGTAACTTTCAAAAATTTCGCGACCCATTCTCGGGGGGGGGGGGGGCGCGCGCCCCCCCCCCCCGCCCCCCCCCCCCCTCGGTACGCCACTGCCAGATAATAAAAATGCAGGTTTTCTGCTGTCAAGCTGAATACCTGTGCCATTTCACAAAATATCGAAATTTTTTTACACTGGAGCATTTCAGTAATACTTTTGATCCCAAGAATCGAACTCATGTTTCAATCCAGCAAATTTTCCATGTCAACCAAAATACCAAACTATCGATTATATGTATTATGAGGATGGAAACTGTGGGGGAAATAAAATATTGGCATGTCTGTTAATTCAGATCAAATGAGTATTTGTTTCAAGAGTACTTTGGAAAAAATACCGGAACATCTAAAATTCTTCGGGTCCTCTCAAGCTGAGCAGCACCTGTGGCAAGGGTGTGCCAGGTGCGAATGTACCTGCGTGCAAATCTGGGCCGGTAGTAAACCTGTCGAAACGCGCAGCTCAAACTCAGAGTTAACACGCACCTTTCAGGGACCATCTCAGGCAGCGGATAGGACCCCTCCGCCGGAGAAATGGCAGGGTCGCGGCGTTTCCCCAGCGGTGGGTCTCCCATTTGTCCGGCGGAGCCCTCCCATTTCTCCGGCGGAGACCTCCCATTTCTGCTCCGGATATCTCCCATTTTCTGCTCCGGATACCTCCCATTTCTGCTCCGGATACCTCCCATTTTCTGCTCCGGATACCTCCCATTTTCTGCTCGGATACCTCCCATTTTCTGCTCCGGAGCCCTCCCATTTTCTGCTCCGGAGACCTCCCATTTTCTGCTCCGGAGGCCTCCCATTTTCTGCTCCGGATACCTCCCATTTCTGCTCCGGATACCTCCCATTTTCTGCTCCGGATACCTCCCATTTTCTGCTCCGGATACCTCCCATTTTCTGCTCCGGATACCTCCCATTTTCTGCTCCGGATGCCTCCCATTTTCCGCTCCGGATGCCTCCCTTTTCTGCTCCGGATACCTCCCATTCTCTGCTCCGGATGCCTCCCATTTTCTGCTCCGGATACCTCCCGTTTCTGCTCCGGAGACCTCCCATTTTCTGCTCCGGATATCTCCATTTTCTGCTCCGGATACCTCCCATTTCTGCTCCGGATACCTCCCATT
>CATQJL010000112.1:29811788-29832213 GCA_958299035.1 Cylicocyclus nassatus
AAGCAGTGGTATCAACGCAGAGTACTGTTTCTTCTAGCACTGTTTTTCAAAGCTGGTTTTGACCCACCCCGTAGAGCTAGCTGGCTTCGACCTTGTGATTGAAAATATCACTGTTCAATAAGAGCTTCCCCAAGAATTATGTGAAAGAGAGCTGGAAACTGTCTTAGTGGGTAAATTGAGGTATTAGGTTGTTAGTTAATCAGTACAGGTTTCTTAAATTTGGACTTTGAATTACTATAACTTTTTGCACAAACAGTCTTTCCATTTGCAATAAAACTTTCCCACTTTTCTTAGAAAACCTCACTTTGAGGAATCTAAATAGTAAGATAGCGCGCAATTCATTCATTATGTAGCCTTATAGTCGGCTATGCAACGGCGCTGAGCTTGATTTAAACGAAAAAAAATTTTCGCTAACAGTTTCAAAAAGTTTGAAAGTATTCATTTTTATCGATTTCTCTGACGAGGCAAAAATTCATGTTTTTTTTTTGTTTTTGAGTTTTCTCGAAGTTGTAGAGAAAAAACAGCTCCGATTTTTCTGGCTGTACGGTACTAAGTCTATTCTTCCTCTATATAGAGCAGAACAGGAGACGGCAGCGACTGTTTGAATTTGCTTCGAAATTTCTTAACTCAGAAAGCCTTAGGCGTTATGACTCATTATGCATTTTGCAGTTAACTCAGAAACACTGTGCACCTGTGCCATTTCACGAAATATCGAAATTCTTCACATCGGAGCATTTCAGTAATATTTTGAAATCCTGGATTCGAACTCATGATTTCAGTCCAGCAAAAGTTCCGTGATCAACCAAAAAACCAAACTATCGAACACATCATGAGGATGGAAACTGTAGGGGAAATAGAATTCTGACTATTTTTGTACTATCATTGTGCTCAGATTAAATGGGTACTTTTCACGGGTACTTTGAACGAAATTGGAATACTCTAAATTCTTTGGGTCCTCTCAAGCTGAGCAGCACCTGTGGCAAGGGTCTGCCAAGTGCGAATGTACCTACGTCCAAACCTGGGTGCAACCGCATCCAATCAAATTCGGCAGTCATAATAGAGAAAAAGGTAAAAATGCGACTTATTTTCAGTGATGTATTTCTGATTTATACATTTTCGGGAAGCATTTTTTGCTTAGATTGATATGTGCAAAGTATGTAGTCTAGGATGACTGGATCTGCTAAAATTTTTGAGAAATTATCGCTGACATAGGCACTTTTTCGCCAATCATCAGAGAGTTCTTATCTCTGAATTATGTGTTTTAAGATTAAATTCCTCAGCGTCGGGCAATAGTTAATCACCGACCGGCCGTCTGCATTATGGTCTTGATAAAATGGCACCACTCAGACAATTGGAAAAACTCAGCGGGCAGCCACAAAGCCGCCACCAATCCCCACCAAAAGCCCCCGCGCCTTATCGCTGCCACTGTGGATACCCGCTGAATGCCATGTGGCTTCCACATCACTGCCACTTCATAGCGGCCCGCTGACTGCCAGTTAAAGCAGCCCGCTCAATGCCATATAAAGGATCCCGCCCACTGCCGCTTATAGTAGCCCGCTCAATGCCATTTAAAGTAGCCCGCCCACTGCCGCTTATATTAGCCCGCTCACTGCCGCTTACCGCACTTTCGGGATCCACTACTCCTTCTGTACTTGCATTATAAACAAGCTAGGCATCATCTTTTATTAATCAGTTGCCCGAAACAATGCAATACTTCCAGTAATTTAGTATAATGCATTAAGGCACATAACAATAACTCAACGAGGAACAGATACAGAGGAAAGAAATCAACTCAAAAGATCATTTGGAGTGTCTTGATACACGTACACGTAGAGTCACATAAAGTCAAAATGCAAGATCAAGGCATAGAGATGAAGTGAAGATGTCCATCCGGGAAGAGGTTTGAGGTGTTCAGCTCCAAACAAAATAATCAGGATCAACCATTTGATAGATTTTTAATGCATACCTTAATCGATTCGACAGCTTACTCAAGCGACAATGCGAGGTATGCCTGGTTTTGGTTCTGCAGTTCTCTGAGTTCCATCACTGGGTTAGTTTCTGGTGCTGTTCTTCTTCTTTTCTGGAAATAAACTTAGTCGCTTTTTGCAGAATTATAAGAGATGAAGAATTTTTCGATAACTACTCACCGCGTGTGACAGCCACTGTTTTTTTTCCATGTCGTATTCATAAGATCTGATATCCCTCCTGCATAATATTTACTGATTTTTACTTCAACCAAACCTTAAAATATAAAACTCACAAAGCAAGCTGCATCCCTTTTAGTATTTCGGATTTGTACAAATCAAAATCGGCCAACAACTCGTCTAATTTCTTCTGGCGCTCCTTTTCGTTTTCGCCAAGCTCGATGTAGAAGCTAGAAATTTGTGTTTTGATCCAGATAACCATTTTTTCAAAAAGCTACCGTGTCCTTTCATTTGCCGCTCTTTTCCCAAGCCTCAACTGCGGTTCGCCTAACCCGATCAAATCCAAAGCAAAATCTGAAATCAGAGTCAATGCGATGCTAATGTCTGCACACTACTTGGTATAAACATCCCTACCCTCGAGTGTCACTTCCACTGCCGCCGGTAAATTTTGCAGGTGCTTTTCCCTCCCAGCCTTACGATGATACCTTATCGCGTAATCTTGGATTTGCTGAGGAGGCTCCGTCAGCTGAAAGTTGTCCAATGATTAGACGTATTGCGCGCGCAGGGAGAAGTAAACCTGCTGGAAGATATAACGAAATACGCGTGCGAAGTTCTGATAGCACGGCTCAGTGTCGTTGAAGCTAAAGCGCACCAGCAGTTCAGGAATTTCGACCTAAACCTCTCATTTGCGTGAGTAGTGTATAACAGCCAGTGACACTTTCGCTTCTGAATGGTGCGGCTTCGTCTAATTTCCAAGTTCTTGTCAGATTATTTAGGGACAAGACACGTGTTTGTCCATGTGGTGCATCCTTTGCTTTCCGTGGCTGTGATTCGAATGAACGCGCTAGCCGATCGTACTTCGCGATTTGTATCTCGCTCTGATAAAGTTGTGGATAATCGCAATTTTTCTCACTCGTTATTTTATTCTATTTCCTGCTTACAACTCAACGTCTAAGCAAGTTGAAGTGTGTGTCAGACTGAAAGTGTTATCCTCTTTCGTTACTTGCGGTTTCCATCCATCTATTCGAAACCACAATGAAGTAGACCCGGATTGTTAGAGTTTTCCTACTTGTTCAATCTACACAAATATTATCTGAGCATTTTGCGCTACCTACCACTTGCATTATCTTCCAATTTGTAGACATATTTTTCTTCCTCTAACGTATAATATTTAGGGGAGGTCTATTAAGATTTTTGAGATAGGCAGTAGCAAAACCAATAACGTACCATCAAAAAGTGGGCTATGGAACTTAGCCGGGTCTGCTCAGCCGTATCAGAATCCAAGAAAAAGTCGTGGTCAAACCTCTGGACTCGAAAAGCAGCTTCAGATTGGACGAATTCCTGAAAGATTTTTTGATCATCTAGGGTGTTTAAAATCAAATATCTTTACCTCGTATACAGCTTTGTTGAAAGAACGATTTCGCTTGGCCTCCAAGATTAGAGAGGCAGCAGCGCGCATATCAAGTGTAACTCCATGTATGCAATCATACAACATCCTGGGCTTCCTCACGACTTGCGATGTGCTTTCGACCTGATACAATTTTTGCGTTCTGATATTGAGTGGTACACGATGTCGAAGTGCGCATTATGACTTACAAGAGGGCTAGCATAAAATTCGTCTTCCTTTTCGACAATCACGAGTTCGTTGCGCTCATCGGTCTCCTCCATTCTAAACAATTTCGTTGAGGGCAGTGTCCGCACAAGAAGGCGATTTTGAAGTGGTGTGCTCACCTGGGCCTATTCTCTATGCTGAGTCCAGAAAACAACAAGGCGTGAAGACGGCAAAAAATGAATCTAACGAGGAATGAAATCAGTGGTCGGCGGGTATTCACCTCCTCATAGTGAAGCCACTCTTCAAGCTTTAGCATGTTCTCGGTTATGAATGCAAGTCACGCGTTCGCACATGGCCAGTGGCGATGATAGGGTGATTAGCGGAATCGAGATAGGCCCAGTTGAGCACAGCATTTCAAAATTGCCTTCTTGCCGAGACCCTATCTTTTAGTGAATATGAACGTTTAACAGACTTACAGTGGGCGGGTGCTCATGCTCAGCGGCTGTAATTCGTGGAATACGCGCGGGGAAGCAGCCGATGGTGGTGGTGATGAAGGCGCACGCACAAGAGATTGATCCGCTTGAGAAAATGCTGATATCGTGCGTGTGGCTGAATGACGGGGAACGGCGAAAAGTTTCCCACGTGTAGCTGTCACTTTCTTCATCACTAGTTGCCTGACAAGCTCAAATGGATCATACAAAATAGCACTCCTTCACCAGATAAATGGACTAGCGCGCTAGCAGGCAAGCACTTGCATGAAATTAATCTGTGACAAAGTACGATTCATGGTACACTCGAGTAGATCAAGCTCAACTAGCTAATTCATACGTATAATAAAATGCAACGGTCTAGCCATGATTATATCTTATTCCATCATCTTCTTATTCCATAAAAGCTTTCCTATCAGGTTTTTAGGTGAACAAAAATGCGAGCAATGATAGGTTTTCTTGCAGGATCTTCAAATAGTTGCATAACTTTCCTATGAAATGGACAAAAACGACTGAGGCTATGCTTGAAGTCAATATCTAAAACCTACTTATGAGCACGAATATGAAAGAGCGTTGGTAACAAAGACTTTTCTCTCTCTCTCCACTGCAAGTACATGCATAAGGGCCTGGACATTGATTTCGGAAATTTATCAGTGTTATTATCTCGGTTCATACGATTACTGAAAGGCGATTTTAGCTCACCCTTTGTCCTGTTCATACTCGACGATCCATAATGTTTTGACCATCCCAACGCAGATAATCGCGCAAAATCTATGATGCCCTCACTCAGGTTAAAACTATGCAAGAAAGGAACTTTATGTGGTTCAAAACCTATCATATCAAATTTTTGATGTTAGTTCAAAACAGTCATTCAGAGGGATAATATCTAAAGCACGATAATGGTTCTAGATATACCTGTAAGAAAAAGGAACTTGAAGAGATAAATCGCAACTGTTTTATGATATTTGACGTTTTTCAGCTAAAAGTGGCTTATACAACTAGTTTCGAATGAAAAATACAGGATTAATGAGAAAAGTGAGTTCTAAAACAAAAGCCAATCCTGATTTACATAGTGCAAGACAAGTGAATCCACAATATCAGAAAAGTGATGACGTGTCGGATGCCTTCTCAACAGGAAAAGAAATCAGAACCATAGTACAATGTTTCTAAAAATTAAGCACCTTGAAGAAACAGTAAGCACTCACTGAATTGCATTGCTCTTGCAATATTCCAAATTACTACGCTACATTACGATACGTTTGCATGCGTTCTGAAGACAAATCTGTTACTTTGTTGCGTACTCGAGCAGGTTTGGGATCACATTTCTTTTACCAAATAGACACTATCTTCATGCTCTAAGGCAATCCAAAACAAACATGAAAGGTGGACTCTTTGCTCAACAACTTAAGATTCTTTTCATGTGTCACTATGAATGTCAAAGAGGCTGTGTCTACAACAACATCAAAACTTGCGAAGAAAATCCCCTCATTTGTTATAGTACCTAATTTCTAAACTGCCAAAAATTACGCAGTATTTCACGAATAGCTATCGAAATCCATCTGAACTTACAACGCTCACCCGCAAGCTGCCCAATCTGGGAACAGAAAACTCGAAAACGTTTTGTATCTACAAGTTGTTCAACATGCCTTGGTCTTATTAATATGGTCGATTATTGAAATTGAGATATGTCAGAAGTGCTGATCAAATAGAAGCGTTTTTGAGTCTCCTGTCCCCAAAGAATGGTAGAGAATGGTACACACGATTCATGACACGCAGGGACTGGGCGCCGTTGCGTTCGTCCAAAATAGTTTTTGCGTGGGAGAGACAGCAGATGTTAAGAGAAACGAGAGAGCGCTCGATTGGAGCAATCGAAACTTGTTAATCAGAGAAATATTAGATTGAAGAAGAATATGAAAATTTAGGGTGAGTGAGGCAAAATGAGTGCAAAAGCGTTGAGAATAAACTGTGAATTAGAACTTACCTGCAGCTGGTGATCCTTCATGGAACTTTTCTTGATTTTGAGGTGCTTCTACTCCCATCACGTCTCCTCGTTTATCCAAACTAAATTTTTCCCTGTCTGCACTGTCGCGTAAGCGTGAGATGGTCCGTAGCTTCGCATATTCGTGTTCCACCTTGGCATGAAACATTTCTAAACATGATTGGTGATAAGCTGCAAATACTTATAAGCATCGATCTTACTTCTACATTTTCTTGCTCCGGTGTCTTCGTATCGGGGGCGTCTTTTGAGCGCCATAGAAACATGCCCAGAAGTTACTTGCAAAATTTCGACACCAGTTTGAAATTAGCGATTGGGAAGGAAAGTGTCGATCGCTTCTGAAATGATATCGTTCATGTGGATGATGACATCAAAGGCTACTGAGTACAAAGTAAAGGTCGACGAGCATGTGAAAGCAATTAGTTGAATTGATAAGACAAGTCATTATGGTAGGCGCCGACTAAGCGAGTATCTTATTCAACTTGAGGTGCGCAGAATTAACGTCATTTGGCGTCACGCTTGCGGGAAATCAAAACGGAGTCTGCCGCAATGGTATATTTTTTTATATACTGCGATGATGAGGAGTAGAGAAGAAAGAAAGAGTGAGTAAGAGAGACAGAGAGACAGAGACAGAGAGAAAGAGGAAGGTCTACACTCTAATATTTCGACAATTGCAACAGTCTCGCGTAACTGCTTTTACCTTACCGTGTTTGGTCGGCTCAAATAGTCGGTACGAGCTATATAACACGAAAGCCCAGAAGCCCAAAAGCGCCCAAAGAAGCCGTTACGACCCCTTTTGCGTTCAAGTTTTCACGGTAGGGAATCTGTATTGATATAGCAATCAAGTCATTTTGCTTCATTTACTATCGTCCACACATCAAAATAATGTTGGGATTCTGAGAGCAAGGACGCATGACCATCTTTTCAATGAGTAATTGTACAGCTGATGGTGCTATCGCGCTTCCATATCTTAAGGGCCGGGCATACTTCACGCGATTTCAGAAAAGCAAACGAAAGTTATGGTAACTTACAAAAACATGAACTAAGCTTCACCCTCCAATGTCTTCAAAGTTCAAACAATTCAAATTGGAGAAGATACGGTAGCCACTGTCGTGGAGAGGGCATATGCAGAGGAAAAGCTAACAAAAGAAATTTTGTCCAAACTACACACCACGATCTCATCAAAAGAGAATAGTGGTGCCATATTTGCTAAGTGAGATTACTGAATGCAATAGAGAGAGAAAATCTGTGGGAATGAGATACATATAAGGATGAGATTAAGACGATAAGCTCGGATACTGACGGACGCACAGGAAGAATCAATGACTAATGACGCCGTGCTCTTTCTTGCAAAAGACACGTATCTACATGTGCACAAATGAGCACTGCACAAATCAATCGATACCAGCCAGATACATGTTATCGGTGCCCGCTCATAGAATCTTCGCGACCCGCTCACAAAAACCTTGCTTTCGCAACCCCATCGCTTCCTGGTCGTTGCCAACTAGCTGTTATCGCTGCCTTGTCGTCGCCTTCTCGGTGCTTTTGTAGCAATAACGCGCTCTGTAGTTATTTTCTGACTCACGGAAGATTATGGCAGCCCGCTGATAGCCTGTCGCTGCCCGCTCGCTACTTTTCCCGAGTTATCGCCGCCCGCCCACTGAAAGTGCTTGCTATCGCTGCCCGCTGAGGGTTTCCAATTGTCTGAGCACTCTATGCACATTTTCGCGGTTTTTCCATGGCTGAAAAATGAGAAAACGAAATTCGACACAGTTTTGCCAAAGCAATCCTGAGCTTTTCTCACATGAGTGACACTGTAGTATGGACCTTTAGGATTATGACCATGGACTTTCAGCTTTAGGTAAGCCCTAGTTTTCGAGGAAAATCAAATTGTTGCAAAAAACCCGAAAAACGCCACATATTCGCACTTTTGACCATTTATATTTCTCGTACTGTAGCCAAGGAAAAATAACACAAACTATACAGGTGAATGTCTAGTGTAGAAGGTACATGCCTATGCAAATTGGAGATCCATAAGACGTCTATGAACCCAGATACGATTTTTCGGATATCTAAAATTTTTTACATTTTGGATTCGAACTTTAGGTGGAGTACGATTTTCGCGTAGATTTGTAGATTGTCTTGCAGAGCTTGCTTTGCTCTATCAAATGATACCCCATTCGCTATTTTTTATGGTCATTCTGTCGCGGAAGGATGCCATGCGACATTATTTTCCGGACAACCTAATAGAATCGATAATCCATTTCGAATCAATTTTCATATCTCCCTTAGCTATTAGAGGCGAATTCTTGCTCTACTTCGTGCGCAGTTACAAAGCAAGAGGAAAGGTTACCAAAAAGATATTAGGTAAATTCTCAAAGTCACGCTTGCGTTCAAAGTGCACTTCATGGCGAGAGGAAATGAGGTTTTTTTTGAAAGATAAAGCAGTCAAATTCTGATTTGACCATTGCATCACGATAATGATAATTGGTAAGAACAAATGAATACTTGATCTGCCCCCAAGCCCGTCTAGTATCTTCCTGGCACCCAGCTGAACACGCGCCGGTAATTTTGGCGCACCCTGTAAAATATTATGCTTGAGAGACCGCAAAATCTTTGTACCAAGAAAGATAATTGAAGATAAGATCTTTAGTTTTAGAATTCTCTCTTGTTAAAACTATTTCGGGAGATTTTGACGCTCAGAAATCGTCTTGCTCACTCGATGTCATCAGCCTGCTTCGATAATTTGCAACAATTTAATTTATAGCGTTTTATTATTTAGCCATTCGCTGCATCGATTGCTATATTCATACTTGTAATAAAAATTGCTATGCAAAATAAACAGGCCGTATAATGGCAACAGCCCCGCGCGGTGCAACCGCAACGATACGCACAAGCTTAGTTTCTAGCCGAAAATTCCAGATTCAAGAGTTTCTACTGCTTTCTATGTCTACTGCTCATTCCATTCCCGGTGATGAAGAGCAACAAATGTTATTCGTAGGGATACTGTAGCTAGAATGCCAACGCGCACTAGTTGGTGTGATTGCACTGCGCAGGTCTATCGCCGTTACACGGACTACGATTCGTGTCGCGATACCACCGAAAAAATGTTGACTTGAACAGTCTTGAAGTATCATATAGGGCATTCTAGGAACCGTGAATGGCGGGACCGCGCGCGACACGCACACGCTCCCTGCAACGCATTTTCTTGGTTTTCATCTTTATTTGAATAATTTTTCTGCTTATACAGTTGTTTGTTTATTTGTTTATTTGATAAAGTCGACAACAAAACAATCATATCTTTTGAGGCAAAGAAAGTACATCCACGGTCGACTAAGGAATCTTGCTGCCTCTCAGAAATTGTGTCCCCATTTTTTTTTGAAGGCCAGCGAGCCTACGGGCGGAGGCTAGCTGGCTATAACCCCATCAAAAAGTATTTCCAAAAGGACAGCAAGACATGCAGACAGAACAAGAAAAAAAACGAACAGAAAATCAATGAAACTTTCATGAGGTGGATAGTTCATCCGAGAAAGGGAAATGAGGTAGAAAAGAAACGATGTATGGCTTATGGCTTATTGCAGTGGTTTTTTTTAATGTTTTTCCTAGGGAATAGAATAGGAGGAATAGCATATAGTGCGATTTCCTCTTCCGGATAGAGGAACCAAAACCGGCTAGAGTGCTGCTGTTGAGAGGACAAAGGGGAACGACCTCTTCCGCTTCTGCAATTAAAAATCAGAATGACCCTTGCGATTTCAAATATTTTTGAACTTCTCTGTTGAAAATGAAGGCGTTTCTCGCAGTAACAGCTTCCACAGGGAGATCATTCCAAGTTTTGACTACGCGCACTAAGAAGGAGTTGAAGAACTGCTTAGTTCTAACTTTTCCTACTACAACCCTGAAGTTGTGTCCTCTAGTGAGATTGTTAAAAGTTGACAGTCTGAAAAAATCTTGCATTCTCAGCTCAACTCTTCCAGTCATAATTTTGAAGACTAGATCTTGGTCGTACATCACTCTTCTAAACCGAAGGGAGGTCGCGGCGAGTATGGAGAGCCTAGTTTTGTATGACAGTCGAAACATTCCAGCCCGGGCAAAGATCCTAGATGTGAAAGATCGTTGGACTCGTTCCAAGGCATCAATTTGGGCTTTCTTATAAGGGGACCATAGAGGAGTACAATATTCCAACAGAGGCCGCACATAGGTGACGAAGAGGCGGAAGAGCGTTTTGACATTCGTGGTTTTTGTCATGAATCCCCAATTCATGATTTGTTACAATGTCGATATGCGTTCTCACAGTGACGGGAAATGTTTAACATTATGTTTTGAGAACAGCAACAGCTCTTAAGGGGAGCCGAGGGAAACGGGGGGCAGGTAAGATGGGCAAGCTGCCTCGTCCCTGACAGGCGAGGAACCTGGCAAATGGTAAATCACACTAGGTAAGGCAACTCAATATTATAGAAATATATGTCTTTGTCATTGTGCAAGTTGTAAATAAATATTTTACTTGTGGATCGTATTTCACCCAAAGAAATCGTACTGGAATAGTACGAACAGTTTTAAATGCGCGTAGTATGTAACTACATCTGGGCCGGTAGTAATCTACCCTACCTGGTGGCATCAAAGATGCCGGCAAGTTGGCACACATCGCGGAAAGATGCCAACTCCGCCGGCAGCTCGCGGAGTGATTGTAGGATTTAATAATCTTATGTAACCTTAGCACGCCATCATTTCGCACACTAAATTTTGATGACGCAGACAGCCGCAAAACTGCTGCCTCCCGCGCGTTCGAACCTATGTGCGTTAACTTGAAGTGCCACCACGTTAACCATTCGACCATTCGGTCAGCGATTGCCGCTTGCACCAGCAATAGGAGGAACGCGCTGGTAAATGACTGCCTGTAGGAGGGATCGATACATTGCGTGAGAGACTTTGACCTGAAAGAACAGCTGATTGATATGAGCGAGAGAGGGGCGAAATCGGTGCAAACTGAGATTTATAAGGGATTGCCAAAACAGTTCGTGTTCTATATGATTCTAAGGCATTAGTGGATTTTTTCTCTGTAAGAAAATCGTCATTTTAAAAAAGAAAAACCCATATAATGAGAAAAATGATAGTCTTTTCATGAAAAGTAGAATTTTTGATTTTTTCGCCTGACGTAAATTGTGTGATATCGCCGCAATTCGCAAATTCGCAGACGCCGTCGGCAAAGGTGCCACCACCTCGACGTGGTAGGGGCGCGTCGAGATGCCGGCAGCTCGCTCTCTCAAAAGAGCACGCTATTTCCCGTGCTCTCTGACCTGCCGGCAGCTGCCATCTCGCGGATTCCGGCAACCTGCCGGCAGGTTGCCGGCAACTAACATCGCGAAGTTGCCGGCAGCTCCTCCTGGAATTCCAGATATTTTGCTAAAGGAGGAGTTCTGGAGCCGCAGATTTTTATGAAGTTTTCTACAGAGTCGAGGCGGCAACTTTATCGAGAAAATTTTTTGAAAAAAAACCTGGGACGGCCTAAAATTCGGTTCTTAGTTTCTGGCCACCTCGCGGAAAGGTGCCAGCAACCTGCCGACGAGACCTGCCGCCAGGTCGGGAGGATTACTACCGGCCCTGGTGTGAGCAGCATCAATTATATCTCTTATGTACTTCTCGAACTCCAACTGGGAAGAGTAAGTCACACCAAGGTCTTTAGCATTATTCAATATTCGAAGATGTTGTTCTCCAATACTGAATTGCCATTGGGGGTGCATAGCCCCGACTGGCATAATGAAGGTTTTTTCAATGGAAATGTCGAGCTCCCATCTTTTGGACCACCCCTCTATGGCATTTAAGGCGTTCTGCATCAGACTAGGGGAATTATAGCAAAAAAGCTTGGTATCGTCAGCATAAATTGAGCAGAGTATATTCTGGGGAAGGCATGTCGGTAGATCATTGATATATAGCAGAAACATCACAGGACCTAGGCAAGTTCCCTGCGGCACACCGCTCGTTGTTTGGTACGTAGAAGAGAAGGATTCATTGACTTGCACCTTTTGCGTACGGTTAAGCAGAAAAGATTCCAAAAATTTGAGCAGTCTTCCCTGAATGCCATACGCTCTTACAAGGGAACGATACTCAATGTCCGTGGCCTTTCGAAGCATGATTCATACCATTACACTCGTCTTCGAACGCTGATTGCGAATCTGCCTTCCCTTTCTGCTAATCGTTTCTCTGAAAGAAGTTATGGGGGAATTTCGAGCCAAGTTTGGCTGTTCAGGGGAAATATGGCCATTGGAACGGCCGGTACCGCGGCCATTTTCTGGTCTAGTGGTTAGTGCAATAGCCTTATAAGTTGATGCAGGTGTAGGTTCAAACCCTTTTGTGTTTTTACTTTTGCATTACCTCATTTAGCTTGTTCGAGAAAATTTACTTGAGCTATGACCATTGGATATATTTTAGCGCAAATAGTATTCATTTTTTCCAAATTTCCACATTCTCTGAAGAGTAAGGGCGTTCACCTAGCTTGATGATGCGAAAGAAGGTTGATTGAGGCAATGCAAAACTGAAAAACACAAAAGGTTCCGAACCGGCAGCTGCATCAACTCATGGGACTATCACACTAACCACTAGGCCACAATGCACCGATAGCGTTGGCGCTCCGACCATATTTCACTGGGCAGCCACAATCCGCGCGATCCATTATAACATTTTTGAAGCGATTAGCAGAAACAGAAGTCAGATTCGGAATCAGTGTTCCAACACGACTGTAATGGTATACATAACATCTCAAAAGGTTACGGACACCGAGTATCGTTTCCTTGTTAGTTTCTTAAAAAGTAGATCCAAAGGCACAGAATCAAATGCTTTTTTGTAATCTAGGTAGCAAACTGTAACGAAATTTTATCATCAATAGCTTTTTGCCACATAGGCACTGTGGACATGAGAGCTGACAGTGTACAATACCGCTCATAATTCGTCAAAAAAGTCGCCGGACTGCGGCGCACTCCGCCACACTCCGCCACAGTGCGGCGGAGTGTGGCAGAGTGCGCCGGAGTGCGGCAGAGTGCGCCACACTCCGCCGCAGTGCGCCGGAATGATCGTCAATTTAGTTATATCTCGCTTCAGAATGGACGAATTCTGAATCCGAGGACACCGTTCGATTCAGCGACGAGACGCATCATATTATATATGAAGCTGAACGTCTGTTTGTCTGTTTGTCTGTACGTATGCTCCGAATAGAAAATTCCTTTTCTGAACCGATCCGGACCAAACTTGGCACGCATACACTTCGGGCCCCGGCGGGCGTCATAGGCTACTTTCGTCATCGATCGATATCGATTTTATCGATTTTTATCGATTTTTTTGCAGAGTTCACCTACGGGGCTGGGAGTTTGCATAGGGGGTCATCGAGCACGGGGATTCCGAATACAATATTAGTTTTCCTGATTATCGAATACTTTTATCGCTTTTATCGATTTTTTTGCAATGTTTGAGCTACGGGGCTGGGAGTTTGCACGGGGGGGTAATCGAGCATGGGGATTCCGAATACAATATTTGTTTTCAGAATTATCCGTTATTATTTTGGTTGAACTCAGTGTGCTGATAACAGTATTACCATTGATCTGTCGCTGATGACACATAGACAGTACAGTACAGGAGTATGGTAGAGAGCCACTCTGATCGATCGAATTTGTTCTAAGATCTGCTCAAAATCACAATACCGCCCACAGAATGTCAAAATTTCCGTGAACTTCGCGGAATTCCGGGATTTCCGCCAGCGCGATAATCCGGGAAGTTCGCGACATTTCAGGATCCGCGAAACCATGCGAATCACGCAGAGTACGCAACGCCATAACTTCCTTCAGAATGAATATATTCCGAATCCAGAAGCAGCATTGTTCTCAGATCGTCGAGGCAAATATTTTGATATACAGTATGCTCTCGATGTTCCATTTCCAGTTTTTTCGAATTTTTTCTGTGGAGGTCTTTTCGCAAGGATGTAACGCAGCGTCTGTGTAACATAAAAGATTCCAGTAAGCACTGTTCGATAGTACTGTTCTTGTAGGTTATCGTGCGTTCAAGAGTAGCTGCAGACTGTCTCCCAAAAGAAATAGAAGCGTTGGTGAATTTTGGAAAAATCACGCGTTTATAAATTTTACTCGCCGTAACTTCCTTCGGAATGAACATATTCTGAATCCGAAGAAAGCTTTGTGCTCAGTTCATCAAGGCAAGTCTTTCGATATACAGCATATCCTTGATATTCCGATTTCAATATTCTCAAATCTTTCTGTAGACGTCTTTTCGTAAAGGTGTAAAGCAGCGCGCACTGCCCCTACTAAACTACGGCACTGACCTTTCGATAGTACTTTTTCTGTAGATTACGGAGCGCTAAAAAGTAGTCACAGGCATCTTTCCATAGGAGTTAGAAGGGCTGGTGAATTCTGGAAAAATCATGTCGTTCTAAATTTTTCTCAACGTAACTCTAAAATATGAAGCTCTCTTGCTCAGCAGATGTGATTTTCGTAATCAGCAGGTCAGATAACCCTTATAAGCAAGTTTTCCCAGATGTTCGAGTAATTTCATTTATTCTCGTTTTACGCCCTGGAGCTGGCCGATGGATTTTGGTCAAAATGTTCATGCTCTTAAATTGTAAGGAAACTTCGCTTATAGAGGTTTTCGAAACGCTCTTTACGAAAATCGTGGTCTTTGAGGATTACAGGGTCTTCTTGGAGAAATACGGTGAGGTGACTGTAACTGCATCACGAAAGCTCGTAACTTCGCCTCCACCTCTCACGTGTCTGTCAAAGAACCTGCCTGCTTGCTTTACTAGTCAAAGATACTAGGAGATGTGCTATCGAATGGCGCAAGACTCCAGGCTCCAGTCTATAAAATTCGCCGAGTTACGAGCCTATGAAAACACGTTCTCATGAATTTTGCTCAGAATGTAAAGATCGCAAGTTTCGTCGAAATTCCACCATGAGTGCTATTATGTTCGGATATTATGTTCGCTTCGCTCAATAACTCGACTGTATTGAATATGGTGCTTGCGTGTGCTTCAGCAATTGGATATCAAAGCTGTTTTGTGGCTAGAGCTCAAATCTCGCAATAAGATCCATTAAGAATGTGAAAAGATTTGACCAGCGTGTTGTACAAGCACTCACGGTGGAATTCCGATTTCAATATTCTCAAATCTTTCTGTAGACGTCTTTTCGTAAAGGTGTAAAGCAGCGCGCACTGCCCCTACTAAACTACGGCACTGACCTTTCGATAGTACTTTTTCTGTAGATTACGGAGCGCTAAAAAGTAGTCACAGGCATCTTTCCATAGGAGTTAGAAGGGCTGATGAATTCTGGAAAAATCATGTCGTTCTAAATTTTTCTCAACGTAACTCTAAAATATGAAGCTCTCTTGCTCAGCAGATGTGATTTTCGTAATCAGCAGGTCAGATAACCCTTATAAGCAAGTTTTCCCAGATGTTCGAGTAATTTCATTTATTCTCGTTTTACGCCCTGGAGCTGGCCGATGGATTTTGGTCAAAATGTTCATGCTCTTAAATTGTAAGGAAACTTCGCTTATAGAGGTTTTCGAACACGCTCTTTACGAAAATCGTGGTCTTTGAGGATTACATGGTCTTCTTGGAGAAATACGGTGAGGTGACTGTAACTGCATCACGAAAGCTCGTAACTTCGCCTCCACCTCTCACGTGTCTGTCAAAGAACCTGCCTGCTTGCTTTACTAGTCAAAGATACTAGGAGATGTGCTATCGAATGGCGCAAGACTCCAGGCTCCAGTCTATAAAATTCGCCGAGTTACGAGCCTATGAAAACACGTTCTCATGAATTTTGCTCAGAAAGTAAAGATCGCAAATTTCGTCGAAATTCCACCGTGAGTGCTTGTACAACACGCTGGTCAAATCTTTTCACATTCTTAATGGATCTTATTGCGAGATTTGAGCTCTAGCCACAAAACAGCTTTGATATCCAATTGCTGAAGCACACGCAAGCACCATATTCAATACAGTCGAGTTATTGAGCGAAGCGAACATAATATCCGAACATAATAGCACTCATGGTGGAATTTCGACGAAACTTGCGATCTTTACATTCTGAGCAAAATTCATGAGAACGTGTTTTCATAGGCTCGTAACTCGGCGAATTTTATAGACTGGAGCCTGGAGTCTTGCGCCATTCGATAGCACATCTCCTAGTATCTTTGACTAGTAAAGCAAGCAGGCAGGTTCTTTGACAGACACGTGAGAGGTGGAGGCGAAGTTACGAGCTTTCGTGATGCAGTTACAGTCACCTCACCGTATTTCTCCAAGAAGACCCTGTAATCCTCAAAGACCACGATTTTCGTAAAGAGCGTTTCGAAAACCTCTATAAGCGAAGTTTCCTTACAATTTAAGAGCATGAACATTTTGACCAAAATCCATCGGCCAGCTCCAGGGCGTAAAACGAGAATAAATGAAATTACTCGAACATCTGGGAAAACTTGCTTATAAGGGTTATCTGACCTGCTGATTACGAAAATCACATCTGCTGAGCAAGAGAGCTTCATATTTTAGAGTTACGTTGAGAAAAATTTAGAACGACATGATTTTTCCAGAATTCACCAGCCCTTCTAACTCCTATGGAAAGATGCCTGTGACTACTTTTTAGCGCTCCGTAATCTACAGAAAAAGTACTATCGAAAGGTCAGTGCCGTAGTTTAGTAGGGGCAGTGCGCGCTGCTTTACACCTTTACGAAAAGACGTCTACAGAAAGATTTGAGAATATTGAAATCGGAATATCAAGGATATGCTGTATATCGAAAGACTTGCCTTGATGAACTGAGCACAAAGCTTTCTTCGGATTCAGAATATGTTCATTCCGAAGGAAGTTACGGCGAGTAAAATTTATAAACGCGTGATTTTTCCAAAATTCACCAACGCTTCTATTTCTTTTGGGAGACAGTCTGCAGCTACTCTTGAACGCACGATAACCTACAAGAACAGTACTATCGAACAGTGCTTACTGGAATCTTTTATGTTACACAGACGCTGCGTTACATCCTTGCGAAAAGACCTCCACAGAAAAAATTCGAAAAAACTGGAAATGGAACATCGAGAGCATACTGTATATCAAAATATTTGCCTCGACGATCTGAGAACAATGCTGCTTCTGGATTCGGAATATATTCATTCTGAAGGAAGTTATGGCGTTGCGTACTCTGCGTGATTCGCATGGTTTCGCGGATCCTGAAATGTCGCGAACTTCCCGGATTATCGCGCTGGCGGAAATCCCGGAATTCCGCGAAGTTCACGGAAATTTTGACATTCTGTGGGCGGTATTGTGATTTTGAGCAGATCTTAGAACAAATTCGATCGATCAGAGTGGCTCTCTACCATACTCCTGTACTGTACTGTCTATGTGTCATCAGCGACAGATCAATGGTAATACTGTTATCAGCACACTGAGTTCAACCAAAATAATAACGGATAATTCTGAAAACAAATATTGTATTCGGAATCCCCATGCTCGATTACCCCCCCGTGCAAACTCCCAGCCCCGTAGCTCAAACATTGCAAAAAAATCGATAAAAGCGATAAAAGTATTCGATAATCAGGAAAACTAATATTGTATTCGGAATCCCCGTGCTCGATGACCCCCTATGCAAACTCCCAGCCCCGTAGGTGAACTCTGCAAAAAAATCGATAAAAATCGATAAAATCGATATCGATCGATGACGAAAGTAGCCTATGACGCCCGCCGGGGCCCGAAGTGTATGCGTGCCAAGTTTGGTCCGGATCGGTTCAGAAAAGGAATTTTCTATTCGGAGCATACGTACAGACAAACAGACAAACAGACGTTCAGCTTCATATATAATATGATGCGTCTCGTCGCTGAATCGAACGGTGTCCTCGGATTCAGAATTCGTCCATTCTGAAGCGAGATATAACTAAATTGACGATCATTCCGGCGCACTGCGGCGGAGTGTGGCGCACTCTGCCGCACTCCGGCGCACTCTGCCACACTCCGCCGCACTGTGGCGGAGTGTGGCGGAGTGCGCCGCAGTCCGGCGACTTTTTTGACGAATTATGAGCGGTATTGTACACTGTCAGCTCTCATGTCCACAGTGCCTATGTGGCAAAAAGCTATTGATGATAAAATTTCGTTACAGTTTGCTACCTAGATTACAAAAAAGCATTTGATTCTGTGCCTTTGGATCTACTTTTTAAGAAACTAACAAGGAAACGATACTCGGTGTCCGTAACCTTTTGAGATGTTATGTATACCATTACAGTCGTGTTGGAACACTGATTCCGAATCTGACTTCTGTTTCTGCTAATCGCTTCAAAAATGTTATAATGGATCGCGCGGATTGTGGCTGCCCAGTGAAATATGGTCGGAGCGCCAACGCTATCGGTGCATTGTGGCCTAGTGGTTAGTGTGATAGTCCCATGAGTTGATGCAGCTGCCGGTTCGGAACCTTTTGTGTTTTTCAGTTTTGCATTGCCTCAATCAACCTTCTTTCGCATCATCAAGCTAGGTGAACGCCCTTACTCTTCAGAGAATGTGGAAATTTGGAAAAAATGAATACTATTTGCGCTAAAATATATCCAATGGTCATAGCTCAAGTAAATTTTCTCGAACAAGCTAAATGAGGTAATGCAAAAGTAAAAACACAAAAGGGTTTGAACCTACACCTGCATCAACTTATAAGGCTATTGCACTAACCACTAGACCAGAAAATGGCCGCGGTACCGGCCGTTCCAATGGCCATATTTCCCCTGAACAGCCAAACTTGGCTCGAAATTCCCCCATAACTTCTTTCAGAGAAACGATTAGCAGAAAGGGAAGGCAGATTCGCAATCAGCGTTCGAAGACGAGTGTAATGGTATGAATCATGCTTCGAAAGGCCACGGACATTGAGTATCGTTCCCTTGTAAGAGCGTATGGCATTCAGGGAAGACTGCTCAAATTTTTGGAATCTTTTCTGCTTAACCGTACGCAAAAGGTGCAAGTCAATGAATCCTTCTCTTCTACGTACCAAACAACGAGCGGTGTGCCGCAGGGAACTTGCCTAGGTCCTGTGATGTTTCTGCTATATATCAATGATCTACCGACATGCCTTCCCCAGAATATACTCTGCTCAATTTATGCTGACGATACCAAGCTTTTTTGCTATAATTCCCCTAGTCTGATGCAGAACGCCTTAAATGCCATAGAGGGGTGGTCCAAAAGATGGGAGCTCGACATTTCCATTGAAAAAACCTTCATTATGCCAGTCGGGGCTATGCACCCCCAATGGCAATTCAGTATTGGAGAACAACATCTTCGAATATTGAATAATGCTAAAGACCTTGGTGTGACTTACTCTTCCCAGTTGGAGTTCGAGAAGTACATAAGAGATATAATTGATGCTGCTCACACCAGGGCCGGTAGTAATCCTCCCGACCTGGCGGCAGGTCTCGTCGGCAGGTTGCTGGCACCTTTCCGCGAGGTGGCCAGAAACTAAGAACCGAATTTTAGGCCGTCCCAGGTTTTTTTTCAAAAAATTTTCTCGATAAAGTTGCCGCCTCGACTCTGTAGAAAACTTCATAAAAATCTGCGGCTCCAGAACTCCTCCTTTAGCAAAATATCTGGAATTCCAGGAGGAGCTGCCGGCAACTTCGCGATGTTAGTTGCCGGCAACCTGCCGGCAGGTTGCCGGAATCCGCGAGATGGCAGCTGCCGGCAGGTCAGAGAGCACGGGAAATAGCGTGCTCTTTTGAGAGAGCGAGCTGCCGGCATCTCGACGCGCCCCTACCACGTCGAGGTGGTGGCACCTTTGCCGACGGCGTCTGCGAATTTGCGAATTGCGGCGATATCACACAATTTACGTCAGGCGAAAAAATCAAAAATTCTACTTTTCATGAAAAGACTATCATTTTTCTCATTATATGGGTTTTTCTTTTTAAAATGACGATTTTCTTACAGAGAAAAAATCCACTAATGCCTTAGAATCATATAGAACACGAACTGTTTTGGCAATCCCTTATAAATCTCAGTTTGCACCGATTTCGCCCCTCTCTCGCTCATATCAATCAGCTGTTCTTTCAGGTCAAAGTCTCTCACGCAATGTATCGATCCCTCCTACAGGCAGTCATTTACCAGCGCGTTCCTCCTATTGCTGGTGCAAGCGGCAATCGCTGACCGAATGGTCGAATGGTTAACGTGGTGGCACTTCAAGTTAACGCACATAGGTTCGAACGCGCGGGAGGCAGCAGTTTTGCGGCTGTCTGCGTCATCAAAATTTA